>LPNX010721471.1:534784-807301 GCA_001517045.1 Pseudotsuga menziesii | reverse complement strand
ACCCATAGTATTACCCACTTAGACATTAATTCATTTATTTTTGTCTTATTTTCCTAGTTCATGAGTCCCACCATGTTCAAGTTGCTAATTGCCTATCCATAAAGGTCAAACTTGCCATATTTGACTCATGTAGTGCTTGGGAAAGACTTAGGAATCAAATCTGCTTTATTCCTGGCCTCCTAGGTGCCCTTCTGCTTTTTCTACTTTGTTGACTGCTTTTTCAGCTTTTAAAGAACATAAGGAAAGCAAGACTAGGTGAGGTGAACCTGTTTTATTCCCCTTTCATCCTCCACTCTTTCCTCCATGAAAAAGCATGTATGAGCTGCCATTTCACCACTCATTAGCTTTCCCATGCACCCTTGCCAATTCGTGAGCCTCATGACAGATTTGGGATCAGCTTTTTACTCCTATGGGGGATTTGCCTATTTTGGGTAAGCCTGCTTTATGCTAGATTTGGATGCTTCCTCATGCATTCGATTTATTCATGTATTCTATTTATTCAGCAGCCTATGATATTACAGGGTTGGCTATTGTACACTGAGTTAATATAATTTTTTGTTACGGCTCCATTTTCAGTCTCCATTGTTGACAATTTGCATGATCAATTGTAATTTGTTGTGAGTGAAATTAATCTATTGCTGGTCAGAATTTCTACACCAAAATTAATACAAAACCAAAATCCACCGTGTCTCAAGCGAGGAAGCACCGCTTCTTCACAGGTCGCTCCATTATCTCAATGATCCTATGATGTCTGTCGGCCATACGATGAGATCCTGGCCTCACACATCAAGGGGCAATTTGTTAATGCAAAAAATTACTCAACTAGATTTACATGGCCTAAAAAATATACAAACATATTTTTCCTATCTTTTTTCCCTCATTTTTTACCTCTATAACTATGTTTTAACCTTATGCTCTCTCAAAAAGCTCAAAAAATATAAAAAAGGGCCAAAATACGCTCAAAAGGGTTTTAAAACCCAAAAAATGAGTTTAAAACCCCTCAAAAGAGATAAACAACCACAAAGGGGCTTAAAAACCCCAAAAAGGGGCTAAAAACCCTAAATAGGGTTCCAAAACCCTAAAAGAGAGAAAAGGGAAAGAAAGACTATAAAATAGTGTGGAGGTCTCCATCACAAGATTGACCACTTATTCCTTTGCCCATTTTTCTATCATTTGTGAATACTATGAGAATCATTCCTCTCACAATACCCACATCATTTCCTAATCATTTTATTACCCCACCATCTCCCCGCCTTGCACTTTGAGGCATCCTCCATACCATCAAGCCTATGGGAGGCCGTGCCATCCAAGCTAGGGCACGGTGGCTCGATTTTAAAGAAAAAAGAAGGTATATTTTTCCCATCTTGTTTATTTTATTTTAGTATTTTTCTTGTTGTTTATTGTATTGATAATCGTTTGTTTGCAGCTTGTTTTTTATCCATTTGAACTCTACCCTTCTATCCCTTTAACAAAAGGGAGGTGCATTTGCACGTAGCTAGGGTGAAAAACCAACTATAGGTAGCTTCTTAATATTTTTGATCTTAGTGATGAATTGTGATTTATACTTCAACTTTTTGAATTCATCTATCAAACCTAGTTGAATCGTGTTGAGTGTTTTCGGGACAAATCCTGCTGGTACTATGGAAAATTGCATATACCAGTCCAGCGCACGACCTTGCAGGGTCATGATCATCTGTGCTTTCTTAATATTGTCATCCTAGATCTATCGTACAATCCATACAACATCACAAAGAAACCAATGATGTTCTGGGTCTTCCAACCCATTTTCGTTGAATATTGGGAGCTTAATGTCAGCTCCAGCCATTGTATTTTCTACTGGTATAGTCGAAACAAAATTTGTACTAGTCTAACTTCCTTGTCCATTATTTACAGTGTTAGTAGTACTTGTATTTAAAACATTACTTGGATATAGGTCTCACGATATTACCTCTCATACTATAGGTGAGTTGTAAGCATGCTCTTGTTCTAGAGCTTCATTTGAGTCTTCTGACTCTTTGTCGGCTTCTGAGATCGGTTGATATTCCTCTTTTTGTCACAATATCCTTCGTCGAAGTATGACACAAACTCGTAGCCTTATTCTTCCCGATCTGTGCTACAACTCCCTTGTTCTAACATAGGTTTTCATCTTTTGCAAGACCTGAATCTTCTTCCACTTCTTAAAAATCCTACCTCTAGTTCAGTTCCACTATCTCCTGGGAACATCTCACTCTAGGGTTCTACTGATACATATTCACCCTTTTTTATACAATCTTATTGTATTCACATAATTTGTTTTTCAAACTAAATGATTTTTATCCACATCCTTAAAGATGACATGTATCTGCTACGTGGTCCTTGAAATATTTTTTTCTCTGCCTCACTATATGAGGTTATTATTTCAACAAAAAATTCAGTAATATATCATTCTAGGATACTATCTACCCAAACATCCAAATCCCTTGATATAGGTTTGCTTACTCTTTCCAGCCGCTCAATCAATTGCGGATTCCATTCTCTTGGTTCTCCTCCTTGAAAATTTCTTTGTTGAGTTGCCAATTTAAACAACCAATCATGCAACACAATGGGAAAATCATAAAATAAAATCTCGTAAATTCTTGAATAAATGTATCGGCCCAACCACTCTTTTGGGTTCCATCGAGATCCTTCACTTTATTTTCGTGCAAAATCTAGCGCTTTGAAGTCCACTGAGTCCTGGATCTTCGATTTCGTAGGTTGTGACAACATATCCCTCACCACAACACTTTAAGGTCCCAAAAATGGAACCATTTGTTGGATTTATTCTCTCTCTCTATCCTTGGTCCTTAGACCCAGGTTCAATCCCTTCTTCTTAGCACAACAAATCCCAAGATATCGTCCTGATAGAGTAGAGCTCAATCGGTATCAACTATGACACAAATCCCATGTCACCTGAGATATATCAGTTTCATGGGTAACTTCCATAATCACATTTCCGCAGTTTGTGTGGGAGGGTATTTTAGTACCCTCGATCTATGCCAAGGATTTCAACAAATACTAGGAAGGTGGGTTACTTATATGCACAATAATTGAACACTAATTTGTGATCCAACCCTCCGTTATTTGACTTATGTAAATAAATAATAAACACACAACATAATCATATTGATTAATATAATGCAGCAGTCATACATTTATCCATTTGTAACACAATAATCAACCACTCATTCAACACAAAATTCACACATATATCTAAGCTACTTCAACATTCACACATATACACATCATGTAACGTAGAAAACCATCAGGGAAAAAACCACAAGGTGGTCTTCATCTAGCATGAGGAAATATATGCACCTTTTTCCTATGCACAAAGTTGTAGACTTTGTCCAAGATATTCTCTTCTATCTTTATAGACTTTTCCTCCCTCTTATTCTATCTGATATTCTCTCTTTCTCTTCTTCCTCTAATCCTAATAGAGATTCGCACATAGCCTAGATCAAAACAATCTTCCCTACTCATCTGTGCAGTCAACTGCAGAACCTATACTCTGATGCACTCAGTGATATAGAGTCATTAACCAAAAAACTATATCTCAAGTCTAGCTCGAGTGTCCTTCCAAGAGTATAGAGATTACTCATATGCTATATTAGCTAACCCATCTACATCTTGGGTTCCTTATTTTATATCCCCCATTACAGATTCAATATAGATCCCATACATGCTTGTTATAGACTGAATACCTACTCAATAGAGACTCGAACAGACTCATTACAAACTCCTTTTCAGTCTCTATCCCATATCTCCAACCAACAGGATGTCTTTCCTATTCTAGTAACACATAAAGAAAGGCACTATCGACCCGACTTACAAATATTCCTTCACACATGTTCTTTCCACTGGCTCTAGCTGAGCTCATACCCATGATCATAATGGAATGTCTCTTTGTAAGTGTTATGACTTACTGTCATTTTTTGTCCGTTACACTATTTGCATGCCTGCTTGTGCTGATATTATTTGATGTAATATAGTATCTTATTTTTTCCTTCTACCATGGCTTACTCATCTGGCACAACTTCCTCTTCCCATGCCTTTCTTTTGTCTTCTTCTCTTTCGTTCTTCTATCACAGCATCCTTTCCTTTTCTTTGATGTTGCTTCCTCTATCATAGCTCCTTCCTCTTCTTCCTCTTCTCCTTTATGTTTTTCTCCATACTTAAGCATAATTCTACATGAATTCTGCCCTACAGTCCCGAGGCCCGAAACACCACTTAAGGTAAGAGCCTGTACAATAATTATAAGAACCATTATTAGTTACTTCACACACATGTCATTCATAACGACAATTTATTTCATGCTGTGACCAAATTATACATGTTACGACAACATATTCATATAAAATTATATATATATGTTGGAACTTTTAGGTGTGTGACATAATGGTATCAGAGCATTGTTACAACACTTGTCCTGAACAATCCTAAGCACTGAAACTGATAAAAGCAGAAAAACTAACTTTATCTTATTGTGGTTTGATTCTCTTACGAACAAGAAGAGAATAATAGCTTTGATTTTGTAGGAAATTATGGCAGATGTGGTAATGTCTGCAAAAGAGGAATCCCATCCTACGAATCTAGTGAACAATGAAGAGGGTAACCTAAGGGAGGGTGAAATATGGGTAAATCTAAATGAAAGTCGAAATCACAACCCATCTGAATTACAACAAACTATTAAAGAATGAAGAGTAGAACTAAAATGGGTTAAAGAAGATAATGAACATATTCTAAAAGCATAGAAAGTGAAATAACATTATGTTTCCTAAACTACACAGTAATGAAAAAGATAAAAATAAAGAACTTGAACTTAACATGGAAAAAGATACACCTTACAAACATAAGGGAAGGAAATTGGAATTTTCTAAACATGATATTGAATCTTCGAGTGAAGATTCAACCAAGCACAATACATAAAAAAATAAGGATTTTAGTGAAAGTAGTGACATTGATCAAAATAAAGAGAAATATAAACCTTATGAATAAATTTCAGGCGAATTCAAAAATGTCAAACCTCCTACGTTTAACATAGACATCGAGAAAGGGGAAGAATATGAAGCTTGGTTATCTAGAATGAAGGAATATTTCCATATTTTTAACTATTCCAATGAATTAAAGGGAAATCAGGTATTTGGTGGAAAGATATAAAGAAGGTGAAAGATATAAAAGAATGTTATGTAACATCACTAGTACATGTGGACATTTTTCCCATGGAAAATCGTTGCTATTGCAACACTTGTGCATTGCTATAGCCATGAACATGGCCGCTTCTTTTTGTGGAAAAATTTTCATTGCTATAGAAACACTTTACACACTTTGTCACTATAATGACATAAAAGACATGAAACTTGTGGCGTATCTATTGCGATGAATGGATGGTGTCGCTATTGCAATGAATGGATGGTTTATATTATGGAGAAGGTTCGTCGCTATAGTGATGAATTGTTAGTGATGAAGGTCCAAAATTCTGATGAAGTTGTTCCAATAGTGATGAAGTTTTTGTTTGAACATAAAAGGAAGGTTCATCACAATAGTGACATGGTTCCATCGCTATAGCGACGACTATGCAAAACTGTTTAAAGGAGGTTTCGTCGCTATAGTGACGATGCATGGTATTTTTTTTTAAAGTTGTTTCATCACTATAGCGATGGTTCTGCAAAGTAAAAAAATGATGTTGAAACGTGTGATGAGTTGGTGATTTTCTAATGAAATGGACTGTTTGTAGTCCTACCATTTACATATCATATAATATGTCTAAAACAAGTGCATAAAATGTTCCCAAATAGCATTGAGTAAGGTGCATTTCTCTAATGAACAAAACACCATGAAACCCTCTCAATAATCTATAAGTTGCGCACAATCTTCTGCATTATGATATCTGCACCAAAACAACCAACAAGAATACCTAACCAATAGTTAAAATGGGAAGAAATTTTCACACATATTCTTATATAATTTTAAGATCTGTATGATAGATAGAATGACTGAACGATGTTAATAGTGAACCCTAAACTTGCAATAATTAGTGAAAATAATAATGTTTTCATAAAGAAACCTACCAATAACAAAAAGGTAACACTAAATAACAATGCCACCATTGATCCATAATATCATTAGAGAGAAATGAAGTGTCGCCACATTCATTCTCATTCTCATTCATTGATGAAGTGTTACCACATTCATTCTCATTCTCATTCATTGTTATTACCGTATGTGTGACTGTCTGAGAGTAGTCCAGCTAGTTAGTAGGAATGGTTCTAACAGTCTGGGAAGTAGGAGTAGCCATAGGGTTCACTTATAGCTGGATCAACTCTCCTTTTTTACATTCTAGTTGATGGTAACTTTCTTTTGTAAATAAAAATGGTCTCTATATCAATCACTCTTTCTTTATTATTAGCTTATCTACCTTGTGTGGGATCGTATAATTGCACTACTAAATGTGGTACTAACAATATAGGTATCCGACCGACTAATTTGTGCCTTCATTTGGTGTTTTGGTTGTTGCTGTAAGCGCTCTTGCCTTGCCAATATTATGACTCTCTTATTTTGTACCTATGACCAAAGGATGTGTTCCTGATCATATTGTATGACCATGAGACCAGATGTTATATACTTAGTACCCTTTCACACCCTATTAGTAATCCGTATAGAGCATAATAAGAGACAACAAGCTTAAGTCTACAAATTAGCACATACCTTACTCTAGTATTACTAATCATAGAGGCTTATTGAGTAATAAAAAATATATAGTAATTACAGTAATCATTAGTGTCCATTACCCTATTTTGTATCACCCCCATAAGTAAGAGCATAATCATTTATGTTGTCATAATTATGATTACAATCAGCTGTATGTTGAACCTATCCAATCCTATACCCAAAAGTACACACTAATGGCGATTTCAATAATATATAACAACTAACCTCAACTATAAGTAGATACATAATAAGGAGATAGATCAGTAAACAACATATCTTACTTGCTTTGATGAGCTAAGATAGGTCGTATATAAGTAATAACATATTACTTACATGTTTCTTTGATTCCACTTGTTTACATGATATGATCTGTATATTATAGCTAGATAAGAGCGATGCTTACTTAGATCAATACTTTAAAACCCATTTGTAATAAATGGTTCATACTTTATGTCACATGTGTTATATAGAGTCTACGTGTTTACAATCAATGGTACTTATGCTTAATCAGTGTTTTATTCCCCTAACTAGTGAGATATTTTTTCACTTGTAACTAGTGGTTATGAGTACTAAGTAGCTCCATATATGATACAAAATAAATAAACATAAAAATTATGTAATGATGTTCCTTACATTGAACTCGTAATGTTGTAATAGTTAATAATAGGCATGTTATGCAGCTTGATAGGAGTATTGATCAATGTAAACACTAATGAATACTATTTATCCATAATTACTGTGATTAGTTACACCTATATAGTAGTAATTCCATCTTTGGTCTCCTGATTAATACTTGGAAGATGGGATTATTTAAAAATAATGACTAATATTCAAAAGGTAGAAGGACTGGTCAGGAGGAATCCTATTTACCCCTTTCATTTTAGGTCTACCAACCCACTTTACCCTTTCTAATTTTACGTAATTGGTCAATGCAGATGAAAAAAAGATCTTATTCAGGCCAATTTTTAAAGAGTAAATCTTTAAAGTACTTAACTTATCTTTAAAATATAGTACATCGAGTCCTTATGAATGGACTGTAGGTTCTTCTCTTTATTTTTGTTATCTATTGGGAGGGTATCTCCTTTGTGCGAATGAGGAGGTCAAATAATAAGGTAAGGTGCCTATCCAACTGGTTGGATTGGAAGTAATGCTACAAACTCTATAGAAGTGTGAATTTCTCCTTGTTCATTATAGAGATCAAGTATATGTTTTTACAAACACTTTACATACACTGGGCTGTAACAAAATGTAAGTAATTTGGTTTGTAACTTTCACAAACATTTGTAGTGTATATTGTTGAATGTAGCAGTAGTTTTTAGATCCTTATGATGATTATCCTTTGATGGTTTAGAAGGAATTTCTTATAGAATGTGTAACATTTACCATCCACAACATTTAAGCTTGCAAAATAAAATGCTACAGTAATAATATTGAAGCATAAATCATAATTTTAATGCAAAATTTCTAGATCTGGATTTTACTCAAAAATAAGGTGAATACATGCATGGAATATTAGATGCACTAATGACAATGGAAAAAGGTGTCCTCCATGACTTCAAATTTATCCTTGGTATTGCACAAACTAGGCATACTTCAATGAACAAATATAAAGTGATGTAGATTCCTTTCAGTAGATGATATTGAGTTGATTTGGTAGATATCAGACCTCACACAGGAAAACAAGGAAACAAAGAGGGTCATTCATTATTTAATTTTCATTCCCAACTACCATATATTCTTGGAGAAAGAACAAACAAGACCTAAGGACTATGAAAACATGAAATTTGTGATAGCTTGGTATATCTGAGTTGCAAATAATTTTTTCTTCAAGTGCATGCCTGATGTGTTTACTATCTGTTTATTTAAGAATTGGAATTTGTCCTTAGCACTAAATGTGTTGAGACAAGAGTTTATTGTATGTATACTATAAGGAGGAGTACTTTTGGTATAATGGATCCACAAAAGGCTAATTATCGAGAACTTGAATAGAGGATGGAAAGGACATTGAATTGTTGAATCTACTATCAGAGTAACAAGAGGTGCAAGAATTTTTTTTATTTGGGTGTGTCTATCATCCCGAGATTGAGTATAAAATTATAAACCCTAAAGTTATAGTCCTAGATGATCCATGAATCATCTTGGGGGTGATTGACAACAGACTTAGAGAACAAGAGACTCTACCAATCTATAGTTGGGTGGTTCGAGGCACTATCCAACACATTTAAGGAAAAAAATACAAATAAGTATAATATTTATGTTTTAAGCCTATTTATTAAATGTTGTGTATTAGTATTTTTATGATCCAAGAGTGGGCTGAATTGTTTTCCTGGATTATTTGTTGTTACTATTTGAATATTAATATGGTAAGTGATCATTCTAGTAATAAGTAGGGGTAGTCATTGCGCTTTTATGAATACTTGATTATGAATATTTTAACCCTATAAATATAAGTTTATTTTTTCCAAACTATACATAAGAATTATTTTGCAATATGAACAAGGAAAAATTGAACAATCAGTTGAATCTGCAAAAGAAGGTCTCTTACAATTTCAATTGACAATTACTTGATTTTTTGTTTTGGCATTTACACTTCCCTTAGCCATGGATTAGGGTGCCCTTAATTATCAGTGGACAAATCCACTAGGGTGCACTTGTTTCATGGATTAGGTTTTCACTTATTTCTTCAACACTTCAACATTTTTGCATTCTAATAAAATATTTCATCAAATGTTTTTTAAACATTCCAAGTGCACACATTTTAAAATTTTAATTAGAAAAAGTATATATAAGTACAAACAATTATATTAATGTCCAACTAATGAACACTGATGTAGGTCAATGGAAATTCCATGTACAATGATGTATGGAAGATAAATTTTTCTTTCAATGAAGGTATACATATTAATTTACACAAAACATAAACAATAACAATATTATAACTAATGAAAAGAATGATAGCAGTGTACAAGAAATAAAGCAGTAATAGCAATACTAGTAAATTTAATAACCAGTTAAATAAAGCTAGTCTAGAACTATTTGGATCAGCATTATACTTGGATACTTTTAGGTTCAGATATTGTTACTGAAAGGACAAGTCACCAAAGGAACACATGACATACCTTTATAGAGAGTAGGTTAGAGTGTTCTAGGTTGAGGTTATATACATACAATAGACAACAAGATATATTAGTCACCATGTGCAAATACCCTAGTAGGATAGTAGTAGTGATATTTATCCCAAAACACAGATAATCAACCTTAAATATCACAACTCCCTCTAGCATAATTAACACCAAACAAGTCATGTACAGAAAGGTAAGGTCAGATTAGCCATGGCCTAGCTAGGAGAGGTTACAACAGTCCACTTTAAGGATGAGGGAGGTCATCACAGTCCATGGCCCATATAGGAGAGATCACACATAGTCACAATCCATTAGGATACACCTTACATAGTCCCAAATAAGGTTTAGCATCCCCATAGGGATGACACCAAAGCTAATAGTCCAAGAGTATCCCACAGAGCTGAACACAAACTATATTTTGAATAGAAAAATGGTCTTGGATCAACCTAATACAGTCATGGGTCAGCATCATAAATTCACAACCCAACATGTCAACAACAAAGACATGATGCATTCCATGGGTCAGATGCATTAGGTCACAGCTCAGCAAGAGAGACACCACACAGTCCATATGTCATATGCAGGTCACAAATCTCTGTGATTCTAAAAATAAGGGATCACAAAGCATTCCTTAAACTTAGATTCGGTAACCCAAGGGTGAAGCAGTGAAAAACTAGCAACATACTCCTTGACGCAAAAATAGAAAGATCCGAGCTGAGATGTATCTTCTTTGATGGATCCCAAATGAAGGGTAAGACTTGTTTTTATAACTTGAAAGGACTTCTAAGGGGTGTTTCTTCAAGTCCAACTTTTAGGATGGTTACCATTAAAATAAAAATAGTTTGACTTACTACAGGGTACCAAAGGTCAAAATGGTCACATAAATAACAACAATAAAAAAAACAAGGTTAGGTCATCATATCAAACAGGTCATGGTACCACAAACAATAAGGGTTCTATTACCAAAAGTACCATAAGTCAACTAAGGGTCACAAGAAGGTGGTAAGGAAACCACCATACCCACAAGACCAAGGTGTACCATAAAGGTGGGGAGCAAACCCCTTTTACCTACAAGATCAATAGGACCAACCAAGGACTTTAATATTTTATCTCTCAAGGTATATCGTCATGTGTGTTCCATATATATTTACCATCACTATATAAGGAGAAGATCCAAAATGGATAATGTGCAACCAGGAAAAAGGATACTATAAAATACTATATAAATATAGAGAGAGAAAATAGAACAAGCATAGAGGAGATGAATGGTAACATAAAACCATGCAAGTGAAAAGACTCTACTCCCACTATCTGTAGTAAATATCCATGAGGACAACAATATACTTTTGGAAGAATTCATAACGAAGTATGATTCTATAATGATATCTCAACATCTTGATAACACAAAAATATAATGCATAATAATGAAATTCAAATAAACCCATCTAAATAATGCCTTTGATTAATTGTATAAAATAATAATTAAAAGATAAACAATCTAACAAAAGAATATGCCATTTTCAATCACATGTTAAGATATAATTTCAATTAAATTCAACATTAAACATATTGATTCTAAATGATAGATGGTTTATTAAACATTAATCAATTTATCACTTGCCAGTGAAGGCTGTTCAGAAGTGGAGGATATCACAAGGTTGTAAGAAGGTTTACTAGGTTTGATTCTGTATATGATTGCTTAAGGTTTTTGGTTTACAAATAAGTGAATTAAAACCCTACGTGGCTTTACCAATTGTAGTTTCTTTGGGAAATTGGCTTTCTAGAAACTCTGTTATTTTCAATGATAGGGGGATTCCCACCTTTCAATGCTCTATGCAGGTTATAGGTAGATTACCACCTTTTAATGCTTTATGCAGGTGCACTCAATCTTTGAAGGGCTTGAAAAAAAATCATGAATAAAATAGGTTTAAATAGATAAAAATGGGCCTTGTTGTTTTTTTTTATGGTTCCATGCAGGGGAATCCAGTGCTGAGCAAGGCAGAGGATATCCTTTATCTCAACAACATTTTTTCAATTTAGAGTAGGTTTCGGATAGGACTCCAACAATTATGCATAACTTTTGGTTTTGAAACTTCTCTTGAAATGTGTTGTTGAGCACAATGCTTATCAACCTGTATATTTTTGGAGACTCTTTAATCATCATAATTTGGATGTGTGGATCTTCTAAACTGGGAATTTTAGCTCTAACTCCAGTGTTTGAACAAATAAAGAGAATGAATAGTGTTCTCATTAATATAACCTACAAAATAATTATAGGGAGTGAAATAGAGCAACTAACCTATCCCAAGAAGGCTTAGAGATCAACCTAGGTACATCAAAGATCATAAAAATGAATGGGATTTTCCCATCAACATCCCAATCCTCAATTTTTTTTGGGTCCACTTTTATATTGTTGGCACAGGTACTAAATGCATAAAGGGACCATCATGTGCTCTATTTCTAGTACTTATTCTAGAATAAAACCTATTTCCATCTTGATTTTCTTGATGACTGTAAAGGTAAACTTTCATAATCTATGCATTCAACTTTAAGAAGGATGATTTTAATATAATAATATATTTTGAAGTTCTTGAATAGTATAGGGGAAGTTGAACAAAGTGCTTCCGTGCCTCAAGTGATACAATTTTTTGAAGCAAATAAACCTATAGTATAT
This sequence comes from Pseudotsuga menziesii, assembly GCA_001517045.1. NCBI lineage: Eukaryota > Viridiplantae > Streptophyta > Pinopsida > Pinales > Pinaceae > Pseudotsuga > Pseudotsuga menziesii. The sequence goes on along the minus strand of LPNX010721471.1, from coordinate 794,779 downwards.
TCTCAATCACTCTCCATATATAGTATGTATGAGGTGACCTTTTAGATGTCTTAATTCACTTTCATTGTTTCATGAAAATTCAATGTGGTAGGGTTAAAGAAATCTAGATGGGCTTAATCCAGGATGTGTTTTTAATCTTGCAAGAAAAATGGATTTCATATTTAGAACCTCAAAAATTAAAATTCATATGGGCATAAGTCTAGAATATGCCTAGTTTAATTTCTCTAAGGCATGTTAAAAAAAATTATTAGTGTTGATGTAATTGTAACTTCAGAATGTATTCACTTGTATTTATTATGTATTGTAATCCGATGTTTATTCCGGGATGTGTCTGTAATGTATTTGAGTCATGTCATGCCCCGATGTTCCAATCGGGAGTTTCTATAATGTAAACAAGTCATGTCAAGTCAATGTGGGTAACCCTCCTATTGTTCAAGGGTTAAAGTCCATGCAGTTCCGGTGCACTAGGGTTGTTAGACTCACCTGGTGAATTTGTCCCTAGTAGGGTTTAGTTAAGTTAGGATATAGTATAAATAGAGACCTAGCCTTTCTATTTATCACACACTCACTCACACTCAATTGTAGCGCATAGCTGAGGAAGAAGAAGACACTGGGGCTAGGAAGAAAGAAGGTTACTGCTGTCGGGAGATCATCTTACTATTTTGGGTTTTACTTTTGGTGTTGATTCTATCTCTGAGGAAGTTGCAGGGTTTTCTCCATTTATGGTTTATTTGAGGAAAAACAATGTGTTCATTGTCTCTTGTTTTTTATTATTGTGCTTGTTATTCTCTCAGTCAAAGATCCTAATGTAATTCTAGCTTAATGTTAAAAATCTAACATGGTATCAGAGATAACCTGAGAAGAAGACACTGTGCAGCTGCAGGAACTAGGGATTCTTACTATGTGGATATCTCTCCATATATTTTCAGCAAAAGAAGGTTGGATTAACTCTCCTCCCTAGGGAAAATATTTTTTGTCGAAGCAGAATCCAATTCTGAGGTTTTTCAGTTTTGGACCCAACACTAATGCTAGAAATTAGGGCTTTCCACAGAAGTGGAATTTTTCGGTGACTCCAGGCCTAGATTGATATCCTCCCCAAAATTGAATTTTAGAGATCAAGATCAAAGCATTTGGTTGGATAGAACTCTGGGATAGAAAAACCCTAATCTTCTCCTGAACCAACACTGCAGAATTTCAGCTCCAAATCCAGATTCGACATCTTGACCTAGTAAGATCTAATTCTTTTGTATTTCCATTTGAGGTTCTTAGTTAATATGTCTCGTCATACCAATCTTGATGAAAATATTGAGGGATATGATAACTTTCGAACATGGAAGTATAGAATCTCCTTGGTCCTGGAAGAAAATGAGTTGGACTCCTACATCCATGAGGAGGTTCCAGTTCTAGAGGGAGATGAGACCAAGGCCTTACATAAGAAGAAGTTGGTTATGCAAAAGAGGATTATTGCTGATTCAATTAAGGATCATGTCATACCACAGGTGTCCTCCCTGAAGACACCTACATCTATGTTTGATGCCCTAACCAAACTATTTGAAGGGAAGAACATAAACTAGAAGATGACTCTAAGGAACCAGTTGAATAATGTAAAGATTCAAAATGAGGAGACCATCTAGTCATACTTCACAAGGGTCTCCCATATCAAAGTACAACTTGAAGTAGTAGATGAAGAAGTGGAGAATGTAGAAATTGTGATGACAACCTTGAATGGTTTCTGTAGGTCATGGGATTCTTTCATCCAAGGAATCTGTGCTAGGAAGAATCTAGTCAAGTTCAGTAGACCGCGGGAAGAATGTTCATAACAAGAATATTGAATAAAAACTCAAGAAGAAAAGATGGGAAGTGAAGATCAAGCTATCACAGTACACTCAAAGAAAGGAATAAGGGAAAATCATCATCACCAAGGTAAGCATTCTCATTAGAAAAGAAGGGATCCATCCAAACTCAGATGTTATACATGCGATGAAATAGGACACTTTGCTAGAAGTTGTCCCATGAATAAGAATGGATCCAAGAAGAAGAAGAACTCCAAAAGAAGAAATCATGCTCACATTGCTGAGGATGATGATCCTCCCAGGAATAAATTAAGACAAGAAAGTGAAGACTCTTTAAGTGATGAAGAATCTGTTCTGATCTTCGCTCTCATGGGAACTGTCACTCATGGAAGCAAAGATTGGCTTATTGATAGCAGGGATTCCAAACACATGACAAGTTTCAAGGAATATTTTGAGAAACTATCCGAACATTATTCACCCCATAAGGTGAAACTTGGGGATGACTACCAATATCCCATAAAAGGTAGTGGTGAATCCTCCTACAAGCTATACTCTGGAAAGACTATGAAAATGAAGGATATCTTGTTTGTACCAGGACTAAAGAAGAATCTTATCTCCATATCGAAATTGGATGCAAAGGGAATGAGGGTTGCATTTGTATATGGATAAGTCCTCATGTGGCCAAGAGGAAAGACTATTGACGATGCAATAGTAATTGGAGAACAAGAAGGAGGATTATACAAATTGAAGGGCCATCCAGAACAAGCTTTGGTCCATGACACAGTAGAGCCAAATGAACTCTGGCATAGAAAGCTTGCACATGTGCACTACAGAGCACTACCACTTGCAAGCAAAGTTGTTGAAGGTCTTCCAAAAATTCAAGCAAAACATGAAGGAGTCTGCAAAGGATGTGCGAAAGGAAAGAATACAAAGAAGACATTTCCAAATAGCGAGAGTAAGGCAAAAGGAATCTTGGAAATCATCCACTCCGATGTATGCGGACCAATTTCATCAAGTTCACTAAGCAGGTATGTATACTATGGATGATTATTCTAGGAAGACATGGATTTACTTCATGAAGAACAAAGATGAAGTTTTCAGCAAGTTCAAGGAATTCAAAGCCTTGATAGAGAACCACACAAAAAAGAAGATCAAGACCTTTCGATCAGATAATGGTGAAGAATTCACATCAAATGAATTCAAATACTTATGCAAAGAATTAGGGATTAAGAGGGAGTTATCCACTCCATCTAATCCACAACAGAATGGGGTTGTAGAAAGGAAGAATAGAACTATCATGGAAGCTTCAAGAGCAATGCTTCATGATCAATATCTTCCGATGCATCTATGGGAAGAAGCTGCCAGAACAACACCGTACTCCACACAGAGTACTCGAGAACAAGACACCTGAACCCGTATTTTCCAGCAAGAAACCAGAAGTCATCCATCTCCAAATATTCGGCTGTCCAGTGTACATACACATTTTGAAAGAAAAGAGGACAAAGTTATATCCTTCAAGAAAGAAGGGTATATTTGTGGGACACTCTGAAAGCTTGAAGGCTTACAAAATATATTTCCCAATATTCAAGAAAATTGACATCAGCAGGGATGTAACATTTGACAAAGAATTTGCTTACAACAAATCTAGAAAGAGACCTGTTGAATATCCTGAAGAATCAGAAGTACCCAGAACTTATGAAACAACCATGAATGAAGAAACTCAAGAAGAATATCGAGAATTTGAAGAACCTCAAGAACCTGTAGATCCAACTCAAGAGAATAATCCTCATAAGAGGAAACCTACTTGGGTACGGGAAGCTATCCAAGGTGTGGAAAGATATGGGGCTCTAGAAGAGAATCATAGAGAAAGGAAGAGGACCAAGTCCTACTCTAGGTATGTAGCTTTATTGTGTGACTTTATCAATAAAGAACCTTCCAACTATGAAGAAGCGACAGAACGAAAAGAATGGAAGGATGCTCTGATTGAAGAGTATCAATCGATCATGAAGAATGATGTTTGGGATGTTGTCCCAAGACCAGAAGGGAAGTCAGTTGTAACTTCCAAATGGGTCTATAAGATCAAGCATGTTGCAGATGGCAGAATAAAGAAATATAAAGCAAGATTCATGGCTCGTGGCTTCTCATAGAAAGAAGGAATATATTATGAAGAAACCTTTGCACCTGTAGCCAGATACACTTCCATCAGATCGGTACTTTCTCTAGCTGCAGTGATGAAATGGAAGATACACCAAATGTATGTCAAGACTATTTTCTTGAATGGTGTAGTGGAAGAGAAAGTGTATGTAGAGCAGCCACTTGATTTTGAGACACATGATAGAGAGTCTCATGTGTGCATATTGAAGAAATCCCTATATGGTTCAAAACAGGCACCTAGGACATGGTATGACAGAATTGACAGCTTTCTATCTAGTTTGGGCCTTACCAAACATAAAGAAGATTCCAACCTTTACTACAAGGTTGAAGATGAAAACCCAATGATGCTCCTACTATATGTAGATGATCTGTTTGTAACAGGCATGGATGGGTTGATTTCTGATACGAAGAGAAAGCTTACTACTGAATTTGAAATGAAGGACTTGGGTATGATGCACTATTTTATAGGCATGGAGGTGTGGAAGAATGCGGATGGAATCTCCCTTGGATAAGGGAAGTATGCAGTAGATATCCTGAAGAGGTTCGAGATAATGGTCTGCAAGGCCATGACCACACCTATGGCATCGAACTTGAAGCTGTTGAGTGATGCTTCATCAGAAGCGGTTGATGCTACGATGTATAATCAGATGATTGGGTCCTTGATGTACCTGACGAACATGAGTCCAAATATTTTCTTTGCTGTGAACACCTTGAGAAAATTCGAGACATGTTTAATTGATTGTTGCAAACCATATTTTGAGGTACCTAAGGGGAACAATTGATTATGGGCTCAAGTATAAGGCAAATCAGAAGATTAACTTGGAGGGTTATGTTGATCCAGATTGGGCAGGAAGTGCCATCAATAGGAAGAGCACTTCAGGGTGTTGCTTCAGTATGGGATTAGGTGTGATCTCTTGGTTTAGGAGGAATAAATCCTTTGTGGCACTGAGTACAGCTGAAGCAGAGTATGTCACAGCTTGCTCAGCTAGTTGTGAGGCAGTATGGATGAGGAAGCTACTGTCTGATTTATTTGATCTCCATATTGATGCTACTTGTATACATTGTGACAACCAGATTTGCGTGAAGTTGTCGGAGAACCTGGTGTTCCATGACAAGTCAAAGCATATTGATATCAAGTATCACTATATTAGGGATATGGTGTAGAGGGGAGAAGTGAAGCTCTAGTATGTTGCGATGGATGAACAGATAGCTCGGTGAAGTTTGAATACTTTAGGGAGAAGCTTGGTGTTCTCCAGATCGAGGTTCCCTCCAAAGGGAAGTGATGAGTCCATGAGCCATTCTGACATGGTGAGAGGATTGGTTCCTTCCATGGTCAGATGTAAGAGCTGAGCCATTCTATCATGGTGAGAGGATTGGTTCCTTCCATGTCAGATGTGAGTGCTGGGCCATTCTGATGTGACTATAGGATTGGTTCGTACATGATCAGATATAAGCGCTGAATGCCATTATTAGAATGGAGGCACCTGGTCAGTTACCAGGAAATCTCATTCTGGGACTAAGGGCCATTCTTATGTGACTGTAGGATTGGTTCCTACATGATAAGATGTGAGTGTAAAGCCCTTCTTACATTAGTTTTTAGATGTAATTGCAGATCCCTTTCAGCATGAAGGATTGGTTCCTTGCATGGTCGAATATAATTGCTGAGCCTTTCTGACATTGGTTCTCAGATGTAAGTACAAAGCCTTTCAGCATGGAGGATTGGTTCCTCACATGGTCGACTATAAGTGATGAGCCTCTCTGACATTGGTTGTCAGATGTGAGTACTGGGCCTTTCTGACAGGGTTGTGGGATGTGTTCCCACATGGTCAGATGTGAGTGTTGGGTGTGCCTTTCTAATATGATTATAGGATTGGTTCCTACATGATCATATATAAGTGTTGGGTGGGCCATTCTGACTTAGGGTTACATATAAGTGTTGGAAGAAGAACTACATGGAGGCTAGGCCTACAACCAACATGAAAAAAGGCTAGCTCTGTAGAACTTCCTGTGATGAGAAGAATCAAGAGATAGCACCCATGATGATGATCTAGTAATGATGATCCAGATCAAGTGACGATCCAGATCCAATGATGATGTTCTAGTGATGATGATCCAGATCTAGTGATGATGATCCAGATTCAATGATGATCTACATACAGATGGAGCTGACAAGGACTCAAGGAGGATCCAGATGATATAGAGAATAAGACTTGTGCTGATAAATTGTGTCAAGAGAATACCTTCCTGGTTAAGAGGGAGTGTTGATGTAATTGTAACTTCGGAATGTATTCGCTTATATTTCTTATGTATTGTACCTCGATGTTTATTATGGGATGTGTCTGTAATGTATTTGAGTCATGTAATGCCCTAATGTTCCGATCGAGAGTTTTTATAATGTAAACAAGTCATGTCAAGTCAATGTGGGTAACCCTCCTATTGTTCAAGGGTTAAAGTCCCCACAGTTCCGGGGCACTAGGGTTGTTAGACTCACCTAGTGAAGTCATCCCTAGTAGGGTTTATTCAAGTTGGGAATTAGTATAAATAGAGAGCTAGCTTCTCTATTTATCACATAATCACTCACACTTAGTTGTAGTGCATAACTGAGGAAGAAGAAGACACTGGGGCTAGGAAGAAATAAGGTTACTGCTGTCGAGAGATCATCTTATTATTTTGTGTTTTACTTTTGGTGTTGATTCTATCTCTGAGGAAGTTGCGGGGTTTTCTCCATTTATGGTATCCCTGATGAAAAACACTGTGTTCATTGTCTCTTGTGTTTGATTTCTATGCTTGTTATTTTCTTAGTTAAAGATCCTAATGAATCTAACAATTATTGTTGATGGGAAATTAATTATGGAGTTTTGCTACAAGCAGCCTCAAGAATAAATTTAAAAGGAAATGTGAAAACATTTCTATGGCCATTTTATAGACCCCGCATCACCAAAGAGGACATTGCGAAATTTCTCAGGGAAGTATTTTATGATAATATAAAATGTGGATGAGCCTGATGGTAATATAAATACAACAAATGCAAATTCCAAAGTAAAGGCTGGAAAACTTAATAACAAACCAAAATAGGATTAATCATATATGGTTGGACTGTGAACTAAGTTAGTAAATAAAGTATCATTTAGATAATTTCAAATAATTGAGAAGCTTTGTAACATACAAAATTAAGAGACATGTCCTAAGGCCATAAATTCAAGGAATTGAGAAGCTCTGTAACATCCAAACTGAAGCGACAAGTCCTAGGGCCATCTCTTCAAGGAATTGAGAAGCTCAATAACATCCAGACTAAAGCGACAAGTCTTAGGGCCATCGCTTCAAGGAATTGAGAAGATCTATACCATCCAGACTGAAGAGACAAATCCTAGGGCCGTCACTTCAAGGAATTAGAATTTAGAACCATATAGCCATTTGATAAAATTACTATTATACAAATAATGCAAAATTATCATAACAGTGAATTCCAGTTTTAGGAAGAGGATTTACTTAAATTTTAAGAAATGGACTAATCCATTCTGTGAAACTCATTAATTCAAATTGATTAGAGAGGGAATAAAGAGAAAATAGTGTTGTTGCTACAAGTATTTTAGCTTCCAGATTAGGTAAAGCACCGCATGAATGATTCTTTAGTTTTCTAGGCCATACCAAGATTTTAGAGTGATGATATTACTATAATAATTGCAAAGGAAAGTAGGAAATGGAAACACCTCACATTTTGATTTAAACTACTGAACTCACATAATAGTTTGATGCAAACAAAAATGCACCTTATGTAGGAAAACTATGTAAAATGACATAATTCCAACATAAAAATGCAAATCGGAAATTAATCCAATGCATGATTAGTTTAGTTTTTCTCAAGTAAATGAAATGGATTTGTTATTATAGCATCGATGATCAATTACCTATGGTTCAACTACCTTCAATATTGCACTTTAATTGAAAATGTGAATACATTTTTTTCCCCATTGAAAAAAAAATCATCGAAGTGGCAATCTAACTATAATCATTGCAAAGGAAAGTAGGCAATGAAAAAACTATAATGGACATTAATCAAATATATTCTCTGTAACTTAGCTTAGTTTCTCCCTAGTATGTGAAATAAATTTCTTATTATATCACCGATAAGCAATTACATATGTTTCAACTAGCTTCTAGATTCACTTTTAATAGACAATGTGAATACATTTTTGGCTAATCAGACTATTAATGCCAAATTTCTAGATCTGGATTTTACTAAAAAATAAGGTGAATACATGCATGGAAAACTCGATGCACTAACAACAATGAAAAAAGGTGTCCTCCATGACTTCAAATTTTTCCTTGGTATTGGAAAAACTGGGCATACTTCAATGAACAAATATAAACTGTTGTAGATGCCTTTTAGTAGATAATATTGAGTGGATTTGGTAGATGTAATACCTCACAAAAGAACCTGTTATGCATGTGTCCAGACACAGTAAGGGAAAACAACCTCCTGTGTTGCAAGAATCTATGCAGGGTTCTCAGGTCTACACTCAAAATATCTTGTAGAGGGTAAGGCAAGAGGTGGAATTCATGGAGGCCAAGCTCAAGACACAACATCGAGGGAAACACAAGTTTAGTGTTGATGGTGAAACCTTATGATATATTCTTGACATTGGGAGTATTAATGCTCAGGATACACAGTATAGAAAAATTCTAGATCTCTATTGGCACAAAAAATTTATGCTGCCTCGAATCCTTGGGGAGAAAAAGTTTAAAAGCATAAACATTCAAAGACAGATGACAAGCATCCAAACTCAACTTTAGTTGATGTAACACAATAAAGATACTCTAGATAGATAAATACGGGCTTGGAACTTCTTCAAACACTTAGGAAACAAGCCTCTAATATGCCATGTGGCTGATTTTGACTGATTTGGTTAATTTTGGGTGGTGTTTTGTATGGGGTTGTTCCAGATTTCAAACATCAACAATTTTTTAACAATAGAAGGTGAACATAAAAATCAACATCAACAACAGCATACAGGGGCACTAAAACTCATACTTATAATGTCATTTCCAAACCCCTTCTAAATAGCCAAACAACTCATATTTTCAATAGTAGATTCATACATGCATGTACCTATGGATGAAGGCCCCCTTCAAGGGGTAAATAACCTTCAGTGTGTCACAATTTTTCAATGTTTAGAAACTATTTATGAGAATCTATCACTAAGGTTGTTAGCATCATTGAGCCTTTTATGTAAATGTTGAGAATCATGGATGGAAAAAATACCAATGGGATACATTTATGACAATATGGATAGGGCCAAAGCAACCACTGGGCCTTTGTATGTGGGGGATGAAACTCTATATAGTCCCAAAAAGGAAGAGGAAGCTATATTCACCATTGCATGTAGTGGGAGCACATCTAAATCCCAACTTATTCTATAATGATAAGTCAAGCATTCAAAGAGATATAGAGGTGATAAGAGATGTGATGATTTACATTGAGAGGATTTTCTTCGATCCAACGATTCAAGAAAAGATCGATATGCAACAACATTTGTATAAGGATTCCGCTGGAATATTTGGATTCAGTTCATCTAAACGACTCAAAGACAAGAAAATGCTAGGTAAGATTTCTGTGGTAAATTGTTTTAAAATTTTGTAGATATTTTAATCAACTTTTGCATTGGAAAAAATGTAATCTGTCTTTTTTTAATAAAAGCATTAGTGGACAAATGAAAACCAGGAAGTGTAACAAGTTGGAACATGAGCTACTAGACATTTTAGTATTTATTTACTATAGCCTTTTCCTGCTCACAAAATAATTACAAACAAAGGATATGGAACCTGTTGCATTGGATATGATTAATCAAAAATCTATTTGGATCACCGAGAATGAATATCTTGATGATTTGCATTAGCTTAGAACACAACCTAGAAACCTCTCTGGAACACTAGCATTTGAAACACCTGGCATGCTGACACCACAGTATATAAGATTGATCCAAAATTAGATTAGGTCACCAAGCGACAACCTAAAATACAAATGTATTGAAACTTTAAATGGCCTGCAACACCCAAAGTAATCATAGTCCACAATCGAATCAAACTACATAATCATCCGAATATTTTATTTTTGGGTATGAAGGAAGTGCACCAGTCAACCCAATTAATTTTGACTAGGTTTGTTTGAACCAGCCACTCCTAATCGGTTCAAATAGGTACTGGTATTATTTTCTTAAATTTTCTTTTTTAAATTACAGATTTTCTTTTATTTTATATTTGATTTATAAGGATAGATGCTATAACCTCATCTATGCTAATTGGGTTGTTTCTTATTTTGTAATATTATATTGATCTGATTTATGAAATGTGGCACATTTGTGTTAGGTACAATACTACAAACATTATAAATTTCCCTTAAAGCGTGCTGTGGAATTCGCTTCACTTCTCCTGATGCAATTAAATTTCTTAAAAAATGTCAAAAAGATGTTTGTTCATTGAGGTGATAAATGGAGTGTCAGGCTCTCCACTAGGACCCCATTCCCATGGTCATCTATCCGATAGGTATAGCATGAGTTTCAAAAATGATGTGATGGGGTTGGGTGAAAGTCCCATGCATTTTGGAAAACTATACAGCTTTCCAACCTAACATATACTTTGAAGGAAACTTTCTCTTTGCAATGCAAGCCTCATTTTTGCCTCATTATAAAATTCGATAGTTTATATCTCAAGAAACCCGACATCAAATCTAATTAATTTCATTTTTCTCTAAAAAGAGGTCATATAGACCAGATCAATCTCAAACAACCTTAAAAGTGTGTGTATATATGTGTATTAATAAACTTATAAAGTTGTCTATCATGCTGTTGTCTAGTAGAAACTTAGATTGATTGTTATGGCTACAACCAACGTTCAAATCTTGGAAACCATTCTCCCCCATTCATTGAGTTTAGTAAATGTGTCTATTGATATTAAGCCCCCCTTAAGGAAATTATTGATATTACAATTTACAAGATGTGTTATTCTTCAATTAAATACAAAAGGATGGGACGGGAGGAATAATCACAAAGACCAACTTCCCTTGCAAATAAATATATATATAAGAAAATTTAAAATCACCACCCACTGTGAACGCTCTCTTGAAAAATATGCTTGAACAATAATATGGAAACGTGGCCCAGCTAGTTGTACTTGTATTCAAACTCCGAAGATATGAAGTGGCACAAAACCCATGAATGACACTGCACAATAACTTGAAGGCATGGCGTGGCACAAATCAACAGGGTTGGTGTGTAAGCATTGCAACTTATAAGCGAAGAAATAAAATGGGCTGAAATACCTTAAAGGCATGACATGGAAAAAATCAAAATGACAAACTGTGGCAAGATTGCAACTTATTAAGAAAAGATGTAATATGATCATAGTGAAAATTTTAATGCTAAACTTGGCACTCTGAGACCTCGTCCGAGCTGTCCTTCTTCATTTCTCCCTCATGCCCAGACCTATCCTTGTTTGGTACCTATGGATGACAGCCCCCTTCAAGGGGTAAAATACTGTGTGTACCTATGGATGATGACCCCCTTGAAGGGGTAAAATACCTTCTATGTGTCACAATTTTTATGTGTAGATGATAGTGGATGAATACCATTCCTCACTGTTAGCCGAAACTATGCACCTCCTACGGATAAGAGATGTTTCCCTAGATATGAATGGTTCAGGTCTAGAAAAAAACACAAACACCAAATGTTAAACTTTTCATAGATCTGGTTCATTACATGAATATAATGTCACAATAGTCCTCTTAAAGGTTTTCCTCTCTATCTTTGAATCTTTCTCCTCTAATACTGCAGAAGAACGTGTAAATGATGGAAAACAACAAGAGAACGATCATAGCATACAATATAATCAACTAGATCTATGCTCATGATCAAGGAATCAAGCAATATATACACATTAAATAGTAAATATGGCAAAGAAAAGAAATTTTTTATTAGAAGTGATCAATAGGAGAGACTACAACCTTTATGCCTTGGTGTTGAGAGTTCCTTCCAATGGCTCCTTGCCTCTAACTTCACCTTGCCTCCAATAGATCAGAAATTATTTTGACAGAGTTTGGGCATGTAACACAATTCTTCCTCCCCTCTCCCATGGGGGATGAGCCAGTATTTAAGGGCATGGGAGGATAGGTATGGTTTAGGATCTCATGGGAGAGGTGGAGATAAGATCCAAAAATGAAGGATCTCAAGCTCCAGATGGTCCTAAACCATAGGGATGAATCTCCATGAAGGAAATATTTGAGAAGCCTCTCGAAACTTCTCTTTTTGTCTTGAAAAATCAAGAACCGCTCCTTTAATGAAGAAAACATGCGGTGTTAAGGGGGTAGCACTTCTTGTAGTAAGGATAGAGGTTGTGGAACCAATATTTTCTCATGTATCAGGAGTGTTTTTGACTTAGGTAACGCTTTTTGTCAATGGAAGAGGAGCGTTACCAGCTCAAAACAAGGAAACATTGCAAGGGGATAATTTCAACCTTCATTTCTCTAGGGAAAACTATGAGGGATTGGAGAAGACAAGGGAATACCTATCTCATAACATGAGGGTGACGAGATTTAGGTGTAACACTCACTACTGAACTGACTCTTCTTAATTGGTGTATATAACAGTGGCTAGTAGAGGGTGTTCCCGAAAATAGAAGAGAGCCTCTTTCTCTATGATTGAACTTGTATATTTGTTTCATGAAGAGTGAAATCTTGTCCCCCCCCCCGGCCTCTTTTTTCGACATTCATCTGCACCCACACTCAACAGCGACCATGATTGTTTAAACCTCAAATTTTTCCCCATGGTGATTGGGTCCTCCAAAACTGTGTACCCCACCAAAACCCTCAAACAAAAGAGAAAGAAAAAATTGTAACACACTGAAACCCTCAAACTAGTATATTAGTGTTTTGGACTCATAGAGGAATGATTTAGGGCATCATCCTCACAGTATTTGTAGGAATCCTATTTGTATCCCTCTATCGCTACCAAATTGTCTCTATCAATGCCACACAACTCTCATCACAAATCACATTTTCTCTCCTCAAGTGAGCTCACATTGGATTTTCTCTCCTCTGAGGTTGCCCAAACTATGCCATGGCTGAGGAATTTCATCTCCCAGATTGGCGCACCTATGTACTCTATAGTTCATGAAAAGAAACCTTCCATGAGGGAAAATCTCCAATAGATTAGGGTTTCAGAAGAAGATAAAGAAAAATCCAAGGAGTCTGAACACTGCAAAATTGACAAATTTTCCCAAAATAGGGGCAACTTCTCCATAGGCCCAACCAAACAACCTACACAAACAACTTCCAAAAAGTCCCTGAAAAAGAATCCAAAAGGTTTTTGTTGTTTGATCATATTACTGACCGAGGAGGCCCACTTTTCATTCACCATTTAGGGTGAAACAGTGCACGTATTTCCCTCTATAAATTCGAGTGTGCAAATGAGGAGGTCAAGGGTGCACACTGTAAATTCTAGTGTGCAAATGAGGAGCTCGAGCACGCAGACAATAAATATTTTGGGTTTTATTTTGTTTTTGTTTTTGTTTATTTATTATTTGTAATTTTTATATATGTAATATTTGCAATTTTTATTTGTTATTTAAATTTGCATATATATGTAATTATTAAAAAAAAGTTAATATGTATAATTTTTATATATATAATTTTGGTAAATTTTATTTATTATTTTGTGTGTGAGATATTTTTTCATATATATGATATATATACATATATTTATATACATAAATTGAAAGATAAATTTAAATATGAAAATAAAAATTAGATTTGATTTAAAAATAAATTTTGATAAAAAATATTAAATTAAGAATTTAATGACAATGACAGTGATGACATTGATGACAATGACAATGTTAGTGGTGATGACAATGACAACGTTGGTCACGATGATGATGATGATGATAATTGAATCATTGTTTTCATCATGGCCACCATCATCGTCCTATAGATCATCATCATTATCATCATCTTCATAAACAACATCATCATCATCATCATCAATAGCAACATCATCATCACCATCATCGTCTTAATTGTCATTGACATCATGATAATCACTATCATCAACATCATCATCATCAACAACATCATCGTCGTCAACAACAACATCGTTGTTATCGTTGTCATCACAATCATCATAAAACATAGAATCATCATCATCATCATCATCAATGTTCATCCTCATAATAATATTGAACAACAACATCATCATCTACATCAACATCATCATCATCATCATCATCATCATCATCATCATCATCATCATCAAGAACATCACCACCATGATAAGTAGCATCACCGTCATCATCGTCATCGTCAGTAATCGTCATCATCATTATAAAAAACACCATCATCATCATCATGACGGTGATGTCGATGATGAAATCATTGTCGATGGAGATGTCAATGGGGATGACAATGACAACGTCAGTGATGATAATGATGATGATGATTATGAAAAATAAAGCCACATTGTAAGATATTTCTCTTACTAAAAAACAAGGGCCTAAGGTGGCACATGAAGTAGAGATTGTAGTGAAACTTAAACACCAATAGCAACATCGGATGTAGAGTCATAGTTTGTTCATTTGAAGAATTGTCTAATTAAGGATTTGAAGGAGATTCCCAGGAAGGGAATAAAAAGGAAGAATAATATACGACGATGCATGATTTAAAGGAACTACATTTTGAAGACTCCAAAGACAAAAAAACAATAGCTAAGGTTGTTTTATATCGCTACTCATATTGTTCTGTGAAAAAATTTCATCAGGGCAAGGTTGTGAGCATCAAAAACCTTACTATGAACCTAAATGGAAATACAACAAAACCCGATATACAAGTACATGGAGGAATGAAAGTAATGTATGGTGATATTGGTTATCACAAATACAACAGGAAGACACATGAGAAATCATGCACAGGATTTAGGTGTCCATGCAACAACTGGTCCCAATGCACACATTCAACTAGGATGGATGGATGCTCATTCTTGGTACCAATTGACTACATTGGTTAACATATCACATTATATGGATTCCACTCATATTTCAAGTTAAAAATACATAAAGGGGGATGGAATGAAATGTACCCTAGGAAGCACTCACGGAGAATAAATAATGTAAATAAGATACTTCTAAATTACAAAAATATAATGAGGAATGAAATATGTTAAGAAGAAGGGTGATCAATTTTCTAAGATGCAATCCCTTAATGAATCACTCATTATGAAGGTTAAGAACTTAGAGCAATGTGTTGATGCCTCAACAACTCCCTAATCCTGCTGACTTGGGGCCCCTCCTTTTAACTTTTTAAAGTCAAATATTAAGGTTTCTTTGTCCATTGATTGTATCCTCTTGGTTTTAATTCATTGAGTAGTTGATGTTTGAATGAGTGATTTGTACCTTACTACCTGATAGTTTCTTCCACTTCATATTGCATACATGGTGATGGTGATGATGATGATGATGATGTCATTGATGATGATGATGGCAATGATGATGATGATGATGATGCTAATGATGATGATGGTGATGATGATGCCGATGATGATGATGATGATGATGATGCTAATGATGGTGATGATGATGACGATGCTAATGATTATCATGATGAGGATGATGATGATGTTGAGGATGCTGGTGATGATGATCACAAGTTAATGATGATGATGATGATGTGGATGATGCTGTTAATGATGATGATGATGTCGATGATGATGATGATGGTGATGATGATGATGCTAATGATGATGACGATGGGGATGATGATGATGAGGAGGATGATGGTGATGATGAGGTTGATGATGATTATGATGATGAATCATGATAATGATGGCGATGATGATGATGATGCTAATGATGATGACGATGAGGATGATGATGATGTTGAGGATGAGGGTGATGATGATCAGAGGTCAATGATGACGATGATGATGATGATGATGATGGTGGTGATAATGATGATGATGCTAATGATGATGAGGATGAGGATGATGATGAGGGTAATGATGGTGATGATGATGACGACGAGGATGATGATGATGATGAGGATGATGGTGATGATGATGAGGATGATGATGATTGTGATGACAATGACGATGGTGATGATTATGATGATGATGTCAATGATGATGATGATGGTGGTAGTGGTGGTGGTGGTGATGATGATGATGATGATGCTAATGATGATGATGATGATGAGGATGATGATGATGACGATGGACACAATGATGATGATGAGGATTATGACGATGATGATGTCAATGATGATGATGATGATGATGCTAAAGATGATGATGGTGATTATGATGTCAATGATGATGACGATGATAATGATGGTGATGATGATGATGATGGTGAGGATGATGGTGATGATGATCACCGGTCAATGATGATGATGATGATGATGATGATGATATGATGATGATGATGATGACGATGATGTCAATGATGATGACGACAATGATGATATCGATGATGATGATGATGATGATGATGAGGATGATGGTGATGATGATGGACATGATGATGATGATGATGATGAGGATGATGAGGATGATGATGATGATGATGAGGAGGAGGAGGAGGAGGAGGAGGAGGAGGAGGTTGATGATGATGATGTTGGCAATGATGACGATGACGATGATGATGATGATGCTAATGATGATGATGGTGATGATGATGTCGATGGTGATGATGATGAGGGTGATGATATTTATGATGAGGATGATGATCATGAGGATGATGGTGATGATAATGATGGTGATGATAATGATGGTGATGATGATGAAGATGATGATGTTGATGATGCTGATGATGTTGATGGTGAGGATGATGATGATGATGAGGATGAGGAGGAGGATCATGATGATGAAGATTATGATGATGATGATGATGATGATGATGATGATGATGCCAATGATGATGATGATGACGATGATAACTATGGTTTAAACATAACTAAATAGATGTAAACGTAATTCATTATGCAAAAATATGTTCTCATGACATAGTACCTCGAAGAATCCAAAATTTATACAATGTCATTTAGATTCTTCATCCTCATCATAATCAGAGTCATCCTCATCATCG
Source organism: Pseudotsuga menziesii (assembly GCA_001517045.1). Taxonomy (NCBI): domain Eukaryota; kingdom Viridiplantae; phylum Streptophyta; class Pinopsida; order Pinales; family Pinaceae; genus Pseudotsuga; species Pseudotsuga menziesii. The sequence goes on along the minus strand of LPNX010721471.1, from coordinate 777,707 downwards.
TCATTGTCATACTCTTCATCCTCATCCTCATCATTGGAATCGTCATCGTCATCGTCATCATCATCATTTAAGGGATTTGTACATGGAAAAGACTACCATGTACATGGAAGTGGTGTAGTAAATGGAAATGCATTTCAAGGATTTGTACATACTGGGAATTTTTAACAATGCATTAATTCACATCCATATAAAATGTCATTGATTTGGAATGACAATGATGATGTCAATGATGATGATGATGATGATGATGATGATGATGATGATGGTGATGATTGTGTGAGAATTCTCTCCCATACCATATTTCTGATACGTCGAATAGTAGGGAGTGGAGGTCGCTGGTGAGGGGCATCATTATTTCCAAGATCATTAAAATTATGTTTACCTACTGGTTCACTGGTTGATATAGTTAAAGTTTTCATTGGTTCTGCCATTTATTCCTTTTCCATTTGAGTATGAGTAGGTACATGATCTTCCATTCACATAAAAAAAATTATTACTACACGTCATCAATTATATATTTGAAAGCATAATAAATACTTCTATTTTATACAATACATACATAAATCATGGCTAGGATGCTCACCACCAACATGAGGTAGCTCCCCACCATCATCTGGTACTTGTTTGGTCCCACTACAATCATTTCTTTTGTTGCTCTCATCCTGAATACCAGAAAAGAAATTTATTTTTCACATATACAAATTTGACATAACACAGAATTCAAGTCCAAAGTAATGTGAGCAAATTGAACATGCACAGATTGTTTTATTTACTTTTGTGTACATCAATGGGGAAATTGGGGTTTTCCCCAAGTTTTTTCAATGTTCCAACACATGTTGAAAACCATACTTGAAGTCGAGCCTCAAGTCTTCCTTAGTGGATGCTTCTTGAAAAGCATTTCCATACAATGCATAACACCACAAAATTTATTTATTCACTACAGCGATAAATAAATTATCTGTTCGCTATAGTTACAAAAAAAATGGCTATAAATAATGATCATTCATTTGTAACAATTCGTGCTCTTAGTTTTTGATATCCACCCTCGCCCAGTTTGTGCTTCCCATGTTTTTCTACCTTTTCCTTTTTCACTTTAGAGGTGTCGAGGAGCCTATGAAAGGTTTCAAATATGTTATATATCATGACTTAAATATATTTAAACATAAAAAAAATATTGAAATTTTTTCATTGAAAATATGATATGTGACATACCTTCTTGAACCGATTAGCCGAGTGTTTCCTTGTTTTTTCAATGTCTTCTCCTTTACATCATCGATGAGTGACCTCCACTTCTTCTCTGGAACCATCAGAGGACACTCATAATTGGTGTTAATTTATATTTTTTCCCTATAATTATCCCTAACATATTTCAAATTTAAGCCAACTACTTTGATGACACATTTTTTGTTGAAGGTATCACCAAAGAAGTTAACCATGTGGTTCATAAAATCATCTTTCAATTTGTCATCTTGGGAATTCCACCATGTATGAATGGTGGGCCCAAAAATCTCCAAATCCATATCATGTAGGTTCTAAAAAAAAAAAAATTTCCTGCAAAAACAATATGATCATTAATTAAAAATAATTTCAGGTATGTGGCTTTGAATTACATGAAAAAAATGAATTAATTAAATAATACCTGCAATCTTTAGTATCTTGATTGGAACATAGTCTTTCTATGACAAGAATGTAATGGGAAATGATCCCTTTCTAACCACACATACTGCTCCAGGATAACAACTTTCACATTCGATACTACTCTCCTCTCTAACATCTTGTGAAGTAGTATTGGGTCAAGGGCCCTCCTAATCTCCAACATTCGGTGAGGTCATAGCATCTAAAGGAAATTCCTGGTTAGGAAATTCAAATAGCCTCATTGATACGGTGTATTGACATTGTGTTGAACCATCGCTACTACCAATACAGACATCTACATACTATACTTGATGCACAGGTTTTGTCTCCAAAAATTTCTACAAAAAATAAGACTTTAATTGATTAGATCATAAAAAAAATAGAGAACTAAAATAACATGAATGAATATATGTCTCATAGTTCGTATAATATTCCAGAGATTCCACTTACCCTGTACTGTACTATTGTTTGCCTCAAGTTAGAAATTCTTACATTTATTTCTTCGGTCATGGTTCTGATCTTTATCAGTGCAAGAAGTTCTTGATTTCAGTTTTCAAATCTTTCTTCACAGTTCCCATTGGGTTAGATGAATAAAATATATCTTCCTCAGTGACCACCACATCATGATGATGTGGTGCACTCTACAAACATCAATAAATAAAAGTAGTTAAATTTTTTTTATCATTACAAAAATTCACGTGAACAAAAATAACATGCATTTAATAAAAAAATTACTTTAATCAATTTTAGGTACTATCAGGCTAACATTTGCCTGATGGGACACCATTGGGTATTTCACACGGTCAACCTACCACAATACAAGAAGCAACACAATTTCATATTGAAAACTAAAAATTGAACCATGTCTAATAAACGTTATTAATGAAGAAAATAATTAGTGTTAATATGGCAATCACTTTAACCTGACCAAAAGTTGCAGGCATGTTGTGAGTACCCCCCTGAAACAATATAATAAGCATGATATCATCTTCAAATATCGAATTGTTTACAATATTCCTACACAGGTTTTACAATGTGCTCACACGGTATTTACAATATGCCAACACAATGTTTACAGTATGTTGGGTTATAGGTGCATGGTATGGTGAAGGTGTTTAAGGATACACTTAAACTTGACCACAGTTGGCATGGTGATATAGGGAGCAAAAATAATCTCATTTGATATGATGATGGTTGAAGGGGTGTCCTTGATGCATGCTTATCCTTATGATGACTACAACATTCTTCAAATGACTTCTTCTAGCTTTTGATATAATTAGCGAGAATGACCTCAAAAACACTTGTTGTTTATTATATGACTTAAATAGAGTTGGTTATTGAGATGTTTATCATTGTATGAAGAGAAATCCTAGGAATCACATGAATACTTGAGATAATGTTTGGATGAACATATGGAGAAGCTTGAAGAATAATCGATAAGGGACCATCTATGAGACAAGTTAAGTACCACGTACAATTGCGCAGACACATAGTATACCCAATGGAAGGTTTGAAGTATTCTAGACAAAGAAGTTTAGTGGTATATTTTAATATTGTTTGAAGACATATTGAGGGAAGATCATGGAAACAATTTTACATATGAAATAAGTGTAGAAAGGGTGTATTCTTAAACATTAAACATCTGCAACAATGTAATCAATACATTCATGATATGATGATATGCCATCATTACCCTTGTTAAGTTATGGAAAAAATTGTAGTAAATTTTGTAAGAATAAAAGGTGCAAATGAAACATTAAAGTCTTATCAAATATTGGTTTTTCAAAGGCATACTCAAGCATGCTAAAAGATATATTAGTCCTGATCAAGATCAGAATTTGAAAATCCTAATGACTTCTTAGATTAATAGTGACAATCTTGGGAACCTGGATTCTTAGGAAGTTATTTTCGCATGAATATAATCTTAGATTGATTTTTGTTTTTCCTTAATACATTCTAAGGCTACCAAAGAATTGAAGATAGTTGAACTATCATGACATGACAGCTTGAGTAGTTTCCAAAGTAAAGACCACAAGGAAGTGACTTTCTACACATTAATTTGATAGAAAATTGTAATGACACATGAAAGGGAGTGATTTGTTTTGACAACTTAGCTCGACAGTGATCAAAGTGACCAAACTATGGACTTCTCACTGACATGGTTGTGACAGATTATTGATATGACAGATGATTGAAGATGGACATGAGAGCACCTTAAATGCATTCAAGTACTGGTAAGCACATGGATGCAGCTGCAGATCTACGAATTGATCATCAAACAATGAAGTTTGAGATGTTTGAAGATTCAAAATAGCCTACAGATACATTCATTTTCAAGTATCCAAACAATAATTGACATGACATCAAATGGTTGTTCAAGGTACAACAAATAAAGGTCATTTCATCACACAATAAGTTATGGTTTTTTCAAGGTGTTCAGTAGGAACCAAGTAAGTCAAGTAGCGTTTGTTAATTATGTATCAAATCCTGGTGCCAATAGTATATGTTCATTAGGGAAATAAACCAACCCTTCGTTTACCTATATTAATTATTCAAAGCAAGAGCAAGTACAAGTTCCCTATGTGAATTCTAAGGTCCCTCTGTGACATAGAAGAGATTAGGACATGTTATAAGGTTGAGTAAAGTATAAATATTGGTAGAGTTCCTATTTCAAGTTGATCAAGTTAGATACGTATGAAGAACCGAGTACTAGTTTATATGTTCACTATAAATAGGCAGGTGATGAAATTTTTACAATGTTGGGTATTAATAAGATATTAGAAATGAGTTTGATATCGTTGGATCTTTGACCCTGAGTGCTGGGTGGGTTTTCCTCCTTCTAGGGTATTTCATCTCAATTGCAATCCAAAGAGAAGATGACCATTATATTTACTATTTTGATTCCCATGATATTTAATCTTCAAATTAAGCATTCAAGTTACAGGGTGTTTCGTATATAATCACATCTATGCATTCCTCTCCTCACATGCTTGGATTTATAGGTGTTAAAAAAACTGTGACGGGATCAATGACCCAGGTATACATTTTGCATCATGTACATGAACAAGATATGTCAGGGTTATTCAAACCGGTTTCATCTATATTCCAATTCTATCAGGGTTATTCAAACTGGGATACTCTTCTTCAAATAATTTTTGGCCTTACTTAACTTTTATGGCAGAATAATATTAACCCTTTTATGGTAGAATAATCTTACCTTATATAATGACCTCACATAATTAGTTATGTGCAACCACCTTAAGGGATTCTTTCGGTATTAGCGAGTATTACCTGTCTAGAAGTATTACCCCTTGAATTTAGATTTACCTTCTCCTACCCATTCTATGTAACAACCTAGTGCTTTAGTTATATGTGCAGACCTTAGAGAATTGAGTCTTATTGTTGACCTCAAAAATTCAAGATTTGGTATGTATAAGAGGCCCACACTCTCCATTTTGGTATTAGTTTCAATGTACTCGGTTTAATTTATTAGATATAATATTATGTTTAATGTATCAGATATATTATTAATAATGAGAAACATTTATTGTGCTCTTTTTAGTCTCATCCATGAGGTGCTTTGTAAATCTATAAAAAGGCATTTGGCCTCCTAATGATGCATTCAACTTTTTTTGAGCCATTCTTGTGTCTCTTATTCTGTTTTAGGTGTGAGTGTTGTTGTTTTGGGTTTCTCCATTGAGAGGTGAGGCTCCTAGCCTCACCTCCGATATTGCTACTAGATCTCGCCTTCAACGACAAATAAATTGGTATAAGAGAAGTTCGCTCCAAGACCTAGATTTTAATTTTTTATTTTATTTTACTTATTCTATCTAATGCTCATTTTGTCTAAAACCTATTTCTTGTAGTTTCTCTATTTATTTGTTGGCTTCTTCTCCTCTTTTATTTGGCTTATTGGTTTTTAGGGTTTTAGCTCTTAGAAGCTAGTGTGCGCCTCCCTCATGGCTGCACCTTGGCTCCTCATAGCTGCATGAGCATTCCTCAAGGGAGATAGCCTTCCCTATAGGTTGTTTCCTCAGGCCTGTGGGATCCAATCACTTCCAAACGATCCTCTGCACTCTTGTTGATCATTGCATGCTGCATTATTTTCACTCACGCTTCCTCCAAGCACACACCCGAAATCCATGTATTCTTTGGCCCTTTAACCTTGCCGCATATTGCAAAGTTAACAACTGCTGCAACTTTCGTGCAAAAAAAAAAATTTCGTTAATCTATGTTGCCCTATCATCTATTCCTTATGTTGCGCTATACTTGATCGATGCATGCACGCCTCTGCATAACATATATGCCTTTTCATTTGCTTCATGCTCGCATTCATCGAGACGCCCATTTATGTTGTGTACACGGGCCCTCATCTGCACAGATCTTAGCCTTCCTTCCAATCCATTCAATCATGTTGGTTGGTATTTAGAAAATGGTGATGGATACAGAGGTAAATTCCATTCCTAATGAAATAACGGCTCAATTTTCTCAGAAGAACAAGAAGGAGGATGCTAAGAAGGATGAAAGACACTGGACTCTCAATGATTTCGACATTGGAAAACCTCTTGGCCGGGGGGGATTTGAAAATGTATATCTTTCTAGAGAGAAGAAGAGAAAATATGTTGTGGCTTTGAAATTCCTATTTAATAACCAACTCCAACAATATCAGGTAGAGCACCAGTTGCGAAGAGAAATTGAAATCCAAAGTCATCTTCGACATCCAAATATAATTCATTTGTTTAGTTATTTTTATGATCGGAGTCGTGTCTATCTGATTCTTGCATACGCTACAAAAGGTCAGCTCTACAAAGAGCTTCAACATTGTAAATGCTTCAACGAAAGGCAGGAAACTACTTACATTCCACCATTTGGCACAAAAGGTAGAACCCCATCTCCTCCTCCTTTTCCAAAGAAACAGCAGCAGAGCCCACGATGCAGGAGGTGGACCCAGTCCTCACATTTCCATCATCCAAGAGAGTCCAAGGGACTCCACACCATTCCCATCATCATGTCTTCAGATCCAGGCTCCTCTCATTACAAGAGGAATAGTAGAGACAATCATCGCTATCAGAGGTCCAATACTAAGGCTAAAGTAGTACCATCGTCATCTTCTGTCTCCGTGTGGGTTAGGGTTTTTGATAAACCTCCCAGTTATTTCCCTGACAACATCATTCGCTCTGAATATCTAGAAGTGTTTGCTACTTCTCCACAAAAATGCATTCCCCATCTCATTCCACAGAAGCAGCGAAAATGCAAAGCTTACCACATGGAGATGGATATCGATCAGGAAGATGGTGAAGTGGATGTTTCCCGGAAGTTTATTGTTGCAGATCCTCCAGCCTATGCAAAGGGAAATGAGATACTTGTTGATCCAGCTATTCATCTAGTTTGCGGTGCTGCTTCTCTATATTTTGACGGCCACCACTCTCCTTTCGACTTTCCTCTATGCTAAGCTCCTAATCTTCCTTTTGTTGTCATCTTTGCATCGACCCACTCTTGGAACTCCTCCCTAATAGACCGATTGGTTCTCGATTTCCATCACATGTCATATCTTTGATATCGATTTCCTCATGAGACCATTCCTTGTCACATCCATCAACAGTGGTAGAAGCTTGCCTCTCAAACGCATTGTTTTGCTGTAAACTCCAGATTTAAATCGTATTTTCCCTCGAATGCCTGTTATTGTTAATGCTGAAGAGATTTCACAATGGGAAAAATATCTAATGGCATTCTCTACAACTCTCTTGAAGAATACGACTTCTATCTTTGCATACAATGCACCCATTCCTCTTCCCAAAATGTTACAAAGCTTAAATCATGAGAAAAAGTAGTTCATATCGGGGTTTTCTAAGGCGCCTTCTAGAGACCTTCAGGATCAAATAATATCATATTTGGAATGTTTGGATCATGTTATCCATTTGGGAAACCGAGTTCCAATCCTTTTGGAGCACAACCAACATTTGGGCAGACCAACACAACAAATTCTAATCCATTTAGCTCAAGGCCTTTTGGTAGCGCAAGTCTGTTTGGTGCGCAGACTGGAAGTTTAATGTTTAGGGTCATGTTTTTGGAGCCACACAGATTCCCTCGCTATTGGATTCTTGAACCCCGGTGTTTGGCGCCTCTGTGACATCTAATCGATTTGGACAAAAACCTGCATTTGGAGGATTTGGAACACCAAGTGCTGCTCAATCAAGTCTATTTGGAAGTACGTTTGGTTAGACATAACCAGCTTTTGGTAGTTAGATTTCTGGTTCATCCAGTCAACCTTCTTTTGGTGCAGCTAGCACAAATTCATTTGGATCTACTTCAACACCTGCATTTGGTACCACAACACCTGCATTCGGGTCAACAAGTGCACCTTCCTTCGGAGCTTCCAGTACTTCAGCATTTGGGACTTCAAGTAGTCCTTCCTTTGGTTTTGGAAGCACTAACAGTTTTGGTCAGTCAAATCTAGCCTTAGGCGCAACTTCTACTCCAACAAGCCATCTTCAACTTGGAATCTTCAACAATTTGCAGAATTTCATTTGACCTTTTCGAGCAAGCCATCTTCAACATGGCATCTTCAAACACTATGCAGTCCAAGCTCAGTGCTAGTTTCATATTTTTGTAGTTCAGTTTTACTTTGCAGTAGTATTAGTTCTCTTTTCAGGTAGTTCTCTTTGAGTAGGTTCTCTTTCAGTTCCATTGTTCCATTTTTGTTATTTTCCCAATCCTCCAGCATTACTCTGTACAGTTTTGTTTGCAAAGAAGGCCTTCATGGGGTTCGAGGTAGCTTCAATATTTTTGTATCAATCCAGATCACACCTTTCTGAGGGTTTTAGTTTCAGTTGTCGGTGGATATAGAGGTCTCCTAGCCCCAAGGGCGCCCATATATCCACCACAATAGAAGAGGTTCATAGATCTAACAAAATACAGTTATCTCCCTCTATTTCTTTTACAACAAGATGACGAACACCAGTTGTATGGGAATCCCCACCTTCTCCCATCTTGCACCATCTCCATGACCAAGATGTACAACAACAGTTGTATGCGAATCCCCACTTGCTAGCATCTTACACCATCTACATCATCATCATCATCCATTTGCAGCTCATCTCAGCACCTCTTCTACATTTGGCTTCTGCTCTTTACAAGCATGGATTTCAACTTAAACTAGGAGGCAGGAAAGCAGGGATGTTTTCCACTTAAACCAGGAGGAATGGTCTATATGGGAGGCCCGCACTCCCCATTTTGGTATTAGTTTCAATGTACTTCGTTTAATGTATTAGATATAGTATTACGTTTGATGTATTAGATATATGATTAATAATGAGTAGCCTTTATTATGCTCTCTTTGGCCTCATCCATGAGGTCTCTTTGTAAATCTATAAAAAGGCATCAAACCTCCTAATGAAGCATTCAACTTTTCTTGAGCCATTCTTGTGTCTCTTTTCTATTTTAAGACTAAGTGTTGTTTTGGGTTTCTCCATTGATAGGTGAGGATCTCTTATCCTCACCTCCTATCTTTACTACTAGATATCGCCTTGAATGGAAGATCGGGATTAGTCACCCCGTTTAACACAACCCTAAGAGCATTTTGGTATTTAGTTGTGCAGACCTAAGAGAAAGATCTAGCATAAAGAATTGTTTTTAATCTTGTTTAAGACAACTGCCTAATTATTTAACTTCCTACTTATTCATTGGATGTCTGGTACACGGTATAGTTATTTTTTATTTCCTTATATAAGCAACTTCCTAGACACTCCTATAGAAATAGTTATTGCGTCTACAGCCCGGTATGAGGTAGAAGTGTGATTCCGTGCTCAACTTGGACATGACACGTGTCACATAAAAAAGTCGGCTTATATATCTATATATATACAAGTCGGCTTAATAATTAATAATATTAGGTGTATATATATATATATATATATTTGTAAGTAAATCAAAACACCTATACACACTTCAAAACAATACGTACAAGCTGGACCTTCGGAATAAGGCTGAGAGCAATTACAGATTTGTCTCAGGGCTGCGAATGCGTATAATTTAAGTTTTTATATCAAGTATGCATATGAGAAACGATTGAATTATAGAAACTGATACGAGTAGATTATTATAGTATTTGATGTATTCTCCCTGGTAGTCCATTTCTGTGATTGATGGCGAGCACCAGAATCCATCTGCAATTTCTGGATTTTGTTTTTGTTTTGGCATCTGGATTTTCCCTTCTACAATTTTCACTTCTAATAATCCAGCAATTATGAACTGATCTCCAGCTTAGATCCAGCAAAGCACATTATCTCTTTATCTGCAATCTGCGATTTTCACTTCAAGAGAAATTATATAAATTTGCTTATCTCTTTATATACAGTCTTCTTCTGTCAAGAAAAAGACTTACTGTGTATAAGAAGTATGTTTTCTCTGAATGACTTCTTGGATTTGCTTCTTTGTATCGAGGTGGCATCTAATTAGAATTTGTTTTTATATTATTCAATCAGATTCTATATATCTAATGACTTGAATAATTTATATAGAGTTCGAGCATGAAGACCTTACTACATTTACAGGAGGTGACTAAGTTTTAATGGAACACATGATCACCAAAAAATACGGTTCAGGTCACACGTTCAGCCAGCAGTAAATTCAGCTCAAACTCAACCATCCAACAATTAATCTAATACATTATTTTGGGAACCGATCTAGCAATTAGCTCAACCAGATCCAGGAATTAGCATAAGGTTGGACATTTTCGTTGTCAAAGAGTTGATTTTTTGTGTGTGGTTATTATATGGTTTTCTTGCAAATCTTAGATTCTGTTAAAACACTTCAACATTGATTAGTTGTGATATATGTATATTCTCTGTAGTAGTTTGTTTTATTGATTCCGATAAGAATTATTTTATCAATATTTTAATTATAATGTTTGTTAGTAATGCTTTTATTATTATAAATATTTTTAAAGATTTAAACTTGGATGGTAGGCGTTTTGTAATTTGGTTTGAATTCATAATTTAAATTTACATTAGTTTGTAATTTTATTTAAGTTGTAATTTAGTTTAGAATTTACAGTTTAGCTAAATTAGTTTATTTCATATTCTAATGGAGTGAATAATTTATATAACTCACATAATTTGTTTACATTTTTTTATATTTTTGTTATTAGAATTTGATTGCAAATTCTTTAAAATGTATTTAGTTTAACATGTATATAGTTAATTAGCGTTGTTTAGAACCATACAACACCTTTTATGTTTTAAAGTTTTGAGATTTTATAAAAACATAAAAAAATCCAAAAAATGGTTTGCACCTCGAAATATTTGATCCCTCTAGGCGCATGATAGAGCTGGGTAAAGCTGGATCTAAGCTGGTTTACTTTTCTATTTTCATTTTTTATTTATCCTTTTATTCTCAAAAAGCTCATGAATTGTTATTATTATAGAAGGTGAAGCAAAAGGATGGGTAGGAGGTAATGGAAAGCTGAGGAGATCTGGAAAACTATAGAACATACTAAGCAGACACCAAGAACACAATCCCAGGGATAAAATCCTTTGAGTTTAGGCTCTTACACATGCATTGCGAACAAACTTCATACCACGGTTGAATTTTAGAAGGACCCATTCTTTAAACAAAGAATGTATATAAATCGCACTATAAACCGATTAATGATGGAAGGAAATACTGAGTTGAGCATAGCGAAGGTGAAAGGAAGGTGGAGGGAATTCGGGTCATCACTTTCCTTCTAGATAGGATTGTGACACCTGCAATGATCTAACAACCTTTGTAGCTATAGGTCTCCAGCATGTCAATATGATGACACTACAAATTTTGGGATTTGCTAACCCTCGGTCATAAATTTTGAGTGGTCATAAAGCTACAACAAACTTCAAGTCTTGACCAAGGGATCTCCAAGGTTCCCTAGTCTAGGAATGAAAACCTATATCTATCAATAAAACCTTGACTATAAAACAATTTAATGGATTAAATGAAAGCAGATTACTTACCAAAGACATCTTTACAGGAAAATAATATACCGGAAGCTACCTTAGTGTATTCTTTTCTTGATGCCTTACTGACCTTTACCTTTGGTTATAGGTCTCGATCTTTATCTGCCAATGTCCTTCTATGTATATTTTGGAGATGGAGGGGGTGGACAGCCTTGAAGATAGAAAAACCCCAAAGCTGGGATACCATTAAAATTAAGCTCAAGCCCACACCCACCCAATAAAAAGCAACATGTAGGAAAAACCTAGACTAGGGGTTCGATGAATGAACAAGAAATGCCTCCCCTGCAACCTTAGAACCTCCTCAGTGACCTTCGAATCTCCTCTCTGACCTCGTGCCTAGTTTGTGGGTGAGGTAAGTGAAACACCTCCTCTGCAACCTCAGGCCTAGTTCATGCGTAAGGAAAGTGAAAAAACAAAACTCCTCTGCGACCTCGAGCCTAGCTCGTGGGTGAGGTAACTGAAAAACCTCCTTTGCAACCTTGGAAACTACTTTGTGAGCTTGGGCGTAATTCATGGGTGAGCTAAGTGAAAGATGTAAAAATTGGTTGTTGCGATAGGGGGAAGGTAAGATGGATAGTTTTAATTGTTTTTTGTTTTTTTTTCAAGTTTTATTTATTTATTTAATATTTATATTTATTATCTATTTTCTGTATGTATTGTATTATTTATATTTATTTTATTTATATGTATTATTTTATTTATTTTAATATTTATATATATTTATATTTTATTATTTATTATTTATTATTTATAAGAGGTTGATTACGATGTCGATGATGACGATGATGAAGATGATGATGATAATGATGATTATGATACCATTGATGATCTTAAAGATGAATATTATGATGGTGATGATGATTATGATACCATTGGTGATCATAAAGATGAAGACGACGATGGTCACAATTATTCTAATGAGTATGAACATGATGATGATTATGGAGATGAACATGATGATGATGACGATGATGAAGATGATATCATTGATGATCTTAAATATGAAGATGATGATGGTGATGGTGATGATGATGATGGTGATGGTGATGATGATGATGATTATAACATTGATGATGAAGAGGATGAGGATGAGGATGAGGTGTATTATGATGTCGATGATGATGATTATGAAAACATTGATGACGATGATGAGGTTGAGGATGAGGATGAGGTTGATTATGATGTCAATGATGATGATGACGATGATTAGGATGATGATACCATTGATGATCTTAAATATGAATATGATGATGGTGATGATGATGATTCTGATACCATTGATGATCATAAATATGAATATGATGATGGTTGCGAATAGTCTAATGAGGATGACATGATGGTGATGGTTTCTATTAGTATAATGAGTATGAACATGATAATGACGATTATTAATTCTATTATTCATAATCAATATTATCATCATCAACTTCTTCATCTGTATCATCATCTAGTCCAGAATATCTATCATTGAAAGGATCACTCATATCAACATCATCGTGAAAGTAAATTTTGGTTATATATTCATCATCAATATCATCACTGAGTTCAAAATCATCTGCTACATCATTTGGATGATAAACTTCTTGTTCGTATTCTTCATTTGACACATCTGCGGTGACCAACTAATCCTGATCTACACCACATTCTTCTTTGACATTGTCTTCTTTCTCTACTGGATTAGACTTGACCGATATTCTACTTGGATAATATATAACAATGTATGACCAACCTGCTTTACCTAGAACCTCTAAGTAAAAGAATTGCTCACATTGACTTGGAAGAATATAAGGATCTCTACATGGTTCAACTGCCCTTGTATTAACCATGGTAAATAAATTGGTATGCTCAATAACAATTCTTTTAGGATCACATTCATTCATTCGTATCCTGTACCATTTGACCTTAACGAAACTATTTTAAATGAATTAAAGTCACTCAATTATATCTTTCAAATAACCATAGTACCTATTTTCAGATAGTTTTTGATGCTTGTCACTTCTAGAGGAAACATTAGTGACTTGAAAAACTGCAGTTATCCCATAATCAAATGGTTTCTTCTTGTCATTCAACTTTTTGATGCAAAATTTACAACCATTATACCACATAGCATTGTGGTGTATCAACCGCATCATGTCCAACTCAGTAAATAAATATATAAGAAGAAACAAAAAAAAAGAAATACATTTATATAATGGAAAACAATGAAAAAAATGATCAGGGTATAAAATATACTTTCCTTTTTATCTTTTAAACCACATGCTAAATCAATTTCCCTTTGTGTAAGTTCACCGAGATATTCTTCTCAATGATGATGCATTCTTTTAATCAATTTACTCACCCATTCCCATGATAAGGTACCATATAATTATATAGATCGTTATATCCATTCCTCCATCCAATCAATATTGTTTGCAATGCATAAATGTACTGCATCCCACACGCGATCAACTATACAGAAAAATAACAATTAAGAATTGTAAATTAGCCACCATTAAAGGAAATTAAGTTTACCTTACAATACTGATGGAATAATAAAAATTACACGAGTAAGATATATATGAAATTAAAAAATTAATCGTATAATAAATTAAACATACACCATCTAATTACCTTTCAATTTCCTTGTTCTACCTTTCCCCAACAGGACCTCCCCTTGAAATTTATTAATGGGGTTGAGATGCCAAATGCGAGGAAGATTAATCTTTTTCACTAAATTTGGAGGATACTGAATAATGTACACCATGGGCTGATATACCGTATATCCCTGTACAATATAACCCTTAGGACGTGCTCTTTTTCTAACAAATTCCTTCAATGACTTCAAATTCCTTTCCACCATCCACATTTATCTTGTATGTACATGTCCACACAATTCAATCTCCTCAACTTGGTGTATGAGATAGTGTTCTTGTGCATTGAAAAATCCCTGAGGTAAATACTTCTTCATTTCACACATTAGATGAGGAATTTATCTCTTGCAATACCTAATATCTTATTTATGGATTTCTTTAGATGAAATCCACCTACAAATAATCCAAGAAAATAACAATGATCAACAAGATTGAGGCATATATAATAAAGTTCCAATCTGTAAAACTCAATATGTTAATAAGCTATGCAACAAAGTGAACAAACATTTTCATGCATATAAATTCTTACTTATCTCATGTATTTAACAAGATCATATATAACTTGTTTTATGTTGTTGCCAAATCTATCCGAGAGAGATAGAGGTAGAACGTACTGCAGCAAAAAGAGAATGATCATCTTTTATTTGAATTCCAAATAAGAGAACACAATTACTAAAAATATGTACTAAATGGAAATTATATAGGTAAATAATTACCTTAATGAATGTATGCCAGTCATGAGTTTTAACACCACCAAAATCACCTTTTTTTGTTAAAATATTTTGTATATTTGATGAAAACCCATTAAAAAACCTTTTTTTCTTCTGAATGAACTCTTTTATAGCATTTATTTTTTGCTCTATCAATAACCATGGAATACTAATTATATTTCGGTACTCCTCTCTGAAATTGGAATTAATTACACTTTGTAATGCATGATTGGCTTTTTCAATGTCATTAGAATTTTTTCCAATTTTATCTTTGTTAGTCCTTCCATCTAAGATTACCCATATCATTTTTGTTACATTCTTCCCAATATGCATTGTATCGAAAAAATGAGTTATTTGTAGGTGCTCATAGTAAGGAAACCTACTGAATTGTATGGGATAGCTCTTCATTCCTTTTGTAATCCCATTCATGCATTCACGACAATCAATATTAAACATAAATGAAAACACATTAACAATAATTCATGACACCCATGGTAGAGAAAATTCAATAAAATATATAAAATTCATAATATTACATATTTATATGCTACATATACAATTTGTATACCATGACGATGTCTATTATATTCCAACATCCATAGGTGAGGTGTCATTATTCATGGTTTCTTCCCATTATCTTCATAACCATTGAATTTTGTTTTCTTTGTAGTTTGATACCTACATTGGAATTAAGTCATCTTGCTTTTGCCTGAGTCTGATTAGGATCAAGAACACTCAGATGACAGTCATAGGGTTGTTACAGAAATACGTTGAGGTCCAGTCACATGCTCAAAATGTTTTGAATTTGAATCACTTAGGAAGAGATTTGATATTTTGTGGCATCATTTGTGATTATCTGAAGTGTGAATGTTGTTTTTATAGAGATAACTAGTTCGGTCCCAGCATGTCGTCAATTGTTGGTAAGCAACACCCTTCGAAGCATTTTTAACACAAGTAATTTGAAGATTGATAATTTTCAAACAATATTTGTTATTTTTGTCTGGATCAAAAAACTCATCAACTCTATTTTGGGAGTGTCCTGAGAATGTTTGATTTTTAAGACACTCTTGATAGAAACTTACTTGATTGATTGATTCGGATGGGATGAACATCAGTTATAGCAAAACTCGACTCTTATGATCTTAATTCTTCATTTATGTCAATCATCAAAAGGGCTATAATTACAGAAGATTAGTAGCTCCTATTTTTCCACTCATCACTCATGTTTGATTAAAATTAAATGAATTTATTAATTATTAATCCAAACTAGTTACTGTATGGTGTGATAACTGTAATTGTCTGATTCATATGGAAAATCTGGTGAAGCTTCATCACTTCTAAATTATTTATCTTATCTTCGTTTTCATAAATTTTAAAGTGGATTTATTGTGATCTTCATGAAACCTACTATACTATATGCTCAAAGCTTATTTCGAATTCGTATTTCTGAAATGGGTTAGTATCAGAGTTTGTAATAAAGGTCTAAAGTCACTTTTTAGGTTTTGACATGGTTTGGTCACATTATAACATTATTCTCTGATCAGTTTTGACCTTTACCCTAAGGTAATGATTATATACTAAGATAATCCATCATCACCACGTTATGAAATCACAATTAATGCTGAAGTAATGGTGGAGATAGGGTTTTGGAAATCGTGTTGCTTGACGGTCGCTATCTATCAATTTTTAATCATGCAAACATCAATTGTAATAACTCACATGTTTGACTCTCCTACAACTCATTATGTTTTGGTAAGTTATGTTCAGAACCTCTTTTCTCCACCAATTCATGTTATGATGAATTTACAGGGGGATTTTCAGAGTTTTGATAGTATAGGGTATTTCAGAGTATTGCTCGTAATGCCTAGATTGTTGATGAATCGACTGCATATTGTATCTATATTTTGAAAATCCTATAGGTTTGTTTATCTGCTTCCATGGCTCTATTGTCTAGGTTCGAACTGATTGGTGATGAGTATCTTTATACTGCTCCCAAGTGTCGAGAGGTCCCGTCGAGGTTTGGATGGTTGGGTTTCTACAGAAGTTTTCTGGTTTTAATATGGCAGTATCTAAGGCATTCGCAAAGTCATTCGATGGGGTTCGTGCACATGTGAGAGACGTTGAACTGAGGCTATCTGAAAAATTCATTTCTTGAGCCATTGGGTTGCCACAAACCGGCAAGAAGTGGTATAAAGGAAAGCATATTAAGAATGACCAGTGGAAAGGGTTTCTTACCCCTGCTCATCGACAAACCAAGTTCAAATATGGCTTCCCTTCCTGATTATTGATGAAGAAATGGTGGGCTCTTTTGGAGATAATCATCAGGTATGTAACTTGCGAAGGTAGGTTGTCTTAGACACAATTTTATCACCTTTAGCTATTGTTGATATTCAAAGGGTACCCTATCAATATTCCCTTTTTCTTCTTGAAAATTTTGCACAAAATGGCATCCACCTATCAGTCTAATGTTGGGGATAAAAATAGGAGTTTGTTCCACCATGGGTTAATTAAAATTCTTGTGTCCCGTCGATTGGAAGAACTAGGTTAGACCTGGGATTCTTTCCTTGTACGAAATAGGTTTGGTGCTAACGAGGAATGGCCCAAACAGAGGCATAGGGTTAGACATAGGCGTGTTAACAATGAAGAGGCCAAGCTTGAAATTGAGGACTCTGGTTCTCAGGATGATTTGGGTGATGAAGGGTTTCAACATGACCAAACCCTAAGTCTTGATGATGTAAAAGTTGAGGTGGAAAATAGTGTTGAAACTCCTACTAATAATTCTCAAAGTCGTGTAAAGAAACCCCCAATTCCCATAACCTGTAAAAACAAGGATTATTCCCATTCACAGGTTGATATGACGCAAATAGAGGCTGAAGATCAGACTAGCCGTGCTATGAGAAATCGAGCTATACGTAGAACCACACGGAGTATGACAGCCGCTCTGCTTGCTAAGAGGAATTTGAGTATTGAGGATATCCTAGTTATTTAGGTGAGTGACTCTTCAGATGTTCACCCAAATCTAGCTCCATAGGCCCATCTATGCTAGATCCTAAATACGTGCCTGACTCTGCAAACGAGGTTGTTGACAGTCAGCAATTGAATCGTGAGGGTGACCAAGAAATTGATAGAAAGAATTACCTCAATGAAGAAGCCTTAATAGACATGAACAGAGAGTCGAAGCGTCAAACTGATCCAAATCCTCATGCTCGACTGATTTCCTCCCTGCAAACAGATTTAAAGGAAGCACAAGTTATACAAACAATTGCCCTGGAAGAAATTACAGCTTTAAAAGCTGAATTGATCACCTAGATTGAGAAATGGGATGTATTAAGAGGAAAGAAGTTGAAATGCAAAGAACTAATTAAAAGGCTTTTGTTAAAGAATCAAAGGTTGAAAAGACAGAATATGATTAATAGGACCAGAGTTGTCAGGTTCAGAGCTAAACTGAATGAAGCTAGGAGAAGTGTACCTATTCGATTCTCAGTCTAATCGACTCAAAAAACCTGATATTTAGTTTTTCGAGTGACTTCTAAATTTTGTCTTCTGTATCTTACATTATGCCTACAGAGGTTTTTGGATAGATATTTAAAGGTTTGTAATGTTTTGGTTTCATCATTTTTGGTTTTCAAGTCATGGTCTAAATGATTAAATTGAGATATCTACACAATTAAAATTCTGCAGATATCTAGCTCATGCTTAATTGATCATCATTAAATCTTGATAAACAATTTTTTGTTAAATATTTATAGGTGTCAAAGAAGCTGTTGGGATAAAATTGGATGTTGGCCTACATTCGTGTCTTTTGATTGTGCATGGCTACTCAATGGAGAATGTTTGGGATATACAACTGATCGATGCTCAGTGATTTCTTCGTTCCTATTTGTAAGCTTCTATTGGCATGGATTATCCAATATGGTGTTACTATTTGGAGAGTATAATCCTGGAATTTCTCCAGTAAGTTAACCTCTCGGTGTATCTTTCTCTCTGGATTGTGTTGTAACAACATGCCTATGATCCTGGTCGTGGTTGAGCCATATTTGGATAAGATTCGGATCTTTCCTGAGGAATAGGATTTTTAGTTAATCATTTGTAGTCTTTTAGTTCCCTTTATAAGCAACTTTTAAACTGAAGCAAGGGGTTGGAATCTTGGAACTTGCGAAGAACAAATATATTTATAGTACTTTATATTATTGTGTATGCTTGTGTTCTTTTGGAACTATTTCTAAAGACTACTAGATTTTGCAAAATTTCTGGAGACATTAGCTAAGTCTGTCAGTTATATCATGCTATCTTGATGTTGTTTTTCCTGTGTTGAATTTCATTTTTATAAGTATGTATCTTTATATTATATGTGAAAGTTTTTCTTTAATGGATTCTGAACAAAGGATATAGTGCTGAAGTGTGAATGATCCATTGATATATGGTAAAGTAAATGAGTTTCTTCATTATTATTTTCATCAGTTAATTAAAATATTGTTTTATATGAAGTACTAACTATGTGAATTGACTTTGTTTCATTTATACGTTAGTGCCTGAGTATATTTGTCATGCTTAAATACTATGTCAACTTTATTTTGATTACAATTTTTATTTCATATTAAAATTAATTTATGGTAAAATGTTGTTTTTATTGTAAGTTGATTTAGATCTGTTCCTAGTGGTAGTAGGCTTTCCTAACATTACAGGATTACAGATCACATCTTTTAATAAAACTTTTTATCAGAGCATTTATTCAAGCTACCAGTTTGGGATAGTTAAAATTGCATCTTAGGTCATTACAAAGTAGGATTAGGAGCTACTATTATTTTTTGTTCTTAGCTTAAGGTATTTGTTAGCATTAGTTAGTCATTTAGATTAGACCTTTTGATAAGTAAAACTTATCATCTACACCTCAAGAGACTCTCAAAATATTCTGAGTTCCACTGCTCCAAAGACTTCTGAATAGACTCCACCAGCATAACTTTACTCTCCAAGTATGATCTCTAATACCCTCCCCAAGGCCTTTATTTATACTTAGTGAAATAAGGCAGTTTTGAGGGTTGAGAAGGTTGAGACAGTTAAGATGGTTATAGTTAAGGGCTTAACAAATATCGAATAATCCTGATTTATTATTTTTAATGTC
Source organism: Pseudotsuga menziesii (assembly GCA_001517045.1). NCBI lineage: Eukaryota > Viridiplantae > Streptophyta > Pinopsida > Pinales > Pinaceae > Pseudotsuga > Pseudotsuga menziesii. The sequence continues at coordinate 757,621 of LPNX010721471.1, read as the reverse complement.
AAAATGAGGTGTACGCAGGTACTGATACTGGCAACTCACGTATGACACACGAGTTTCTCTAAGGGAAACCTGCATACAGATCTATACGCGAGATGCAATTAGCGATACTCGCGTACAATACGCGACATGCTCTAATAAAAGGTGCGTATGTACGCAAGTTGCATATAGTAAAAGTCATGTACAGAACTTGACATATTCAAAGGTAAAAATAACCAACTGAATGGATGATAAATGTAGTTAATAATATGCCCATCTATAGTGTTTTAGGCAACCTTCAATCCATAAATGTCCTTTTGTGTGCCAACATAAGGAATGTCGGCACTCGGACAGAGAAGTGCCATTTAGGTAGATAACATATGCCCCCTAATGTGTGAGGTCAGAGGGAAGCAATGGCCAAAATACATTACATTTTTTATCTTTGGAGAACTCTGAAATCCAATGGAGCAGAGGTAGTACCTGAAACAAATACATAATAATGTCATATACAAAGTCATATCTGAGGATGCTATGTTCAATATACTAGAACACTAGCTACTTTAGAATATTACATCATATGATACGGGTACTAGACCACGTATATTACAAAGGTGGATCAAAGCCACAATATACAATAATGATGAGTCTTCAAAGATCTGAAAGCTATGTACATAAATGGAACATAATTCTGCGCAACTTAGTCCATAGGTGAGGAACTAAGGTCTTCATAAACTATCACAAAGAACTAGTACAATCCAAGCCATGTGAATAAATGTAGGATGAAGTCAAACATGGAAAGGATTCAACAGTTTGTCAATCAATAGGTGATAATCGACAACTGAAGCAAAGGAATTCACTGATGGTGAAAATGAATCCTGAGGTACGATCGTAAAAAACTCTAGGTCTTCGTCATCAGGAAATACTGAAATAGAACCATGCTGTGATAAGGAAGGCAATAGATCCTCCAACGGATCACAAGAGTGACTAGGAACTGGGAAAAAGAAGGGCGGGACACAATAGATAATAGATATAACAATGATGGGATTAGGATAAAGATCAAACATTGGGTTGAGTCCTTGAACAATAAGCATGACACAGAGATGACCCAAGGTAGATTTTAACTCATAGATAGAACAACTAGACTTATCTAGCATGTAGGAGACATGATCAGACTCCCCAGGTATAATAGACAAGAGGAGGAGTAGGAAACTCGAAGTAATAGTTGAACGGAAAGTGATCACTGAGACATGGGTATCGGAAAAAACAAAGAGTGCTATGTTCAAGGAGGACATGCTTCCACTACTAAAAACAAGAGAAATTTCTTCCTTACCTTTCCTGTTAAATTTTAACGAGTCTAGGAAAGTCAACTCGGATCCCTCTTCATTTTTTAACAAGCTTGAAAATAAAGGAAAATAATGCTTGATAGTGTCACTAATTCGTGGATTTAATGAGCCCGAACTAGTACATCCCATAGGAGCTCAATTATAGCCCTATACTCAGCAACATTATTAGAGGCAGGACCTAAACAAGCACCTCCTGCGTCAACTAGTTGTCCTGAGGGAGAGTAAATGACCCATGCTGCTGAAGCTAGATTACAAGTATGGCGAATGGTGCCATCAGTGAACCCTATATACCTTTTAGAAGACATATGCAACAACCATCATATGGTATAAAAAACACAAAACCAACAACCTAATGTACATAAAAAAATACATACAATAAAAATACAAGAAAAATTGCTAAGCCTAAGCATAGTACTTCTTTAGGTAGAGCCCATTTCTAGGCTCGAGCAGCTTGTTCCCATCAAAATCAACTAACTCATATGCACCCTTGTTTAAGACTTCCGACACGACATAAGGGCCTAACCACATAGCCTTGAATTTTCCTGCCCCAGGGGTTCTTTGTCTTGGTCCCAAAGCAAGACAAGTTCCCCCTCAGAGAAAACCTGAGGTTTGACCGATTTATCATATTGAGTTTTGAACCTATTCTTATGAGCTTGATTAGCGGTCAGTGCATCTCTACGCTATTCATCAAGGTGTTCTAAATGTACTAGACGTTCCTCAAGCTCTGTCGTATCAGGTAAGACATGAATAGCTATCTTTAGAGACAGGATTTCACACTCAATTGGAGTAACTGCTTCCACTCCATGAATGAGTTGGAAAGGGGAGAAACTCGTAGCAGTTTTTACGTTAGTTCGATAGGCCCAAAGAGTAGGATATAGCATGATGTTCCAGTTAGAACGAGCTGCATCAATTGTACATTTAAGGATAGTCTTTAAAGTCTTGTTGATAGCCTCAACTTAACCATTTGCTTGCGGATAGTATGAAGATGAATGTTCTTATCTAAATCCGAGCATAATGGTCAGTTTCGTCATCATGCTATTTTGAAAATGACTGCCATGGTTAGTGACAATCACTTTGGGTATACCAAACTGTGCTATAATTTGATTGAATATGAAGAAAGCTGTTGTTTCCCCGTCGGCTTTAAAAATAGGCATTGCCTCTGCCCATTTCGTAAAATAGTCAACAGCGACAATGATGTATTTATGCCCCCCAACTGAGGCTAGGTTGCATGTCACGCAATCAATCCCCCATTTCATGAAGGGGCCTACCGAGACAACAGGAAATAATGGAGCAGGGTGTGACCGCATTTTTCTGGTGTAAAGCTGACAAGGATGACAATGCTTCACTACTTCCACACAATCTTTGAAGATTGTGGGCCAAAAATAACCAGCATGTAGTATCTTCTGGGCCGTTGCTAACCCAGATAAATGACCCCCACATGCTTCACTATGGGAATCATTCAGGACAATCTTTGCCTCCTCATGGGTAAGGCATCGATGCAAAATGGAATCTACCCCTCTTCGATATAATGTATCTCCTATGATGAGGTAGTTCTTGGCCTGAAGGCGTAATTTACGTCATTCTTCCCGTGAGGAAGTTGTAGGGTACTTCAAAATCTAGAGATATATTAGAATATCCCCATACCAAGGATCAAAGGTGGATATCAAGAAGATGTGCTCATCTGGGAATGAGTCATCTTCAGCGACTACATATTCTTCAGTAGGAAATTCTGCTATAAGCGCAGCAAACACTAAGGACTTCTTAGACTTAGCGGACTGAAAATCCAAGTCAAACTCTTGAAGAATGACTATCCATTTGTTAAATTCCCCCCCAACAATCCGTCGGGATAAAACATATTGAAACGGATTCACATCCGCCACAACTATAGTGGTCCTCAGTAAAATGTAGTGACGTAACCTCTGAATAGCATAAACAGCTGCTAAGGCTAATTTCTCAACGTGGGAGTATTTAAGTTCAGGTACAGCCAAAGCATGGCTAAGATAATAAACGACGTGATCTATAAGATTATCGTCCTCCTGGACTAATACTACCCCAATGGTTGACTCAGACGCGGCCAGATATAATATCAAATCCCTAGAATAATCTGGCGGATGCAACAAGGGTGCTGACAACAAAGCTTTTTTCAATGCCTTGAAAGCAAGTTGTGCGGTTTGATCCCATATAAATGGTTGTCCTGTTTGAGCAGGCGCATGAAGCCCTTAGTAATCTTGGCATAGTTAACAATAAAACGTTGGAGAAAATTAGACTTTCCTTGTAGGATTTGAAGTTTCCTGATAGAACGAGGAGGAGGCAGATTTACCATGGCCTCAACTTTTAATGGATCCACCTGGATGCCTTTACTAGAGACAATAAACCCGAGCAATCTTACTGACTCGACACAGAATACACACTTGTGGGGATTCAAGCAGATTTTATAATATCTGCATCTCTCAAATATCAACCATAAATGATTTGGATGTTGGATCCTCTTACGAGAATGTGCAAGAAGTTCATCAAGGTATGGTTCGACAATGGCTTTAATATCATGGAAAGGAAAGTCCATAGCCCGTTGAAAGTTTGCCCCAACATTTTTCAATCCAAAGGGCATTTTCTTGTATGTGAAGGTACCCCAAGGACAAATGAAAGCAGTTTTATGTTGGTATTCCGGTTTTATTTGAATTTGATTGTATCCGGAGAAACCATCCATAAACGAGAACACCTCACTTCCCACACAAGCATCTATAATCTGGTCTATAAATGGCATGGGATAGTTGTCCTTAGGACAGATTTATTCAGGTCTCTAAAGTCAGTACAAACGAGGATAGTCCCTTGCTTCTTATCAACAGGAACATGGTTGGACACCCATTCTGTCAAAGCTATGGGATAGATAAAACCATCCTTCAACAACTTTTCAACTTCAGCATTCACAGCCGCTACTTTGCGCGGGTTAACTGGTCTTAAATTTTGTCGAACTAGTTTGGCATCAGGATATGTTCGGATTTTGTGTTCAACAATTGATGGATCTATGTCTGGCATCTCCTCATATGACCAGGCAAAGACATCGCGGAATTCCTTAAAGAGGGCAGTATAGATAGCAATGTCTTCAAGAGAGCAATTTGCACCTATATATATGTTTTCCACGACATCAGGGTTTACGGAGATGTTAATTGGTATAGTGGCGAAAATATTTGCCATATTCCCCTCGGAAAACATTCCTTCCGTGGGTAAGGGATTGATAGGTATATCAACATCTTCTGACAGTCTCAAACGAAAATCTTGATTTTCTATTCTGCTTAGTTCTGGAAGAAAAAGCGATTAATGGTGAAGATCTTCACAAATCTTACCACGTCCACTCATGGCTTCCAAAATGGCTTCATCAGAAGGTAAAACCATGTCTAAAAAATCGATAGAGTGCAAAGAGTTTTCTGCCCATGCGGGCAAATAAACTTCTTCCAGATATTTCAAGAATGTTAGAGGATCTGGAATGGGATCAATAGTGGCTTGAGTGATGGCTTGATAGGCTACCTCCACTACCGATAAGGGCACCTCTAGTTTTTGGGGGGATGGGAGAACCCAAGGATCAGTCCTATTGACAACTGTAGCTATGGACCTCCCCACACTAGTAGAACCAATATAATTAATCGGGGTTCGAAGATCAAATGTGCCCATCAGTGATGTGTACATTCTAGCCCCCAATCTCTATGCAACAGGTTTGACCTGATCAACCAATGGCATAGCGGACTCATTATACTCTAAACGACCTTTTCGAGTAAAATCAAGTTGGTCAATAGTAACCAACTTTCCCTCATGTGGAAAAACCACTACACAAAAGACGACCGACGCAATAGTGGACATCGCATAAGTCCAATTTCTTCCTAGAAGCAGATTATAGTCCAAAGGAGCATCAATCACTTCTACCTCAACAGACACTGCTTTTCCTGCCAACTTAATTTCAAAAGCCGACAAGATACCATGCAGACAGAAGGACCTTCCATCAAAAGCAGTAAGTAGAGTGTTTGACGGGACCAGCTCTGGGGATCCGAGAGCTTTCCAACAAGTCAAGGAAATAACACATGTAGAAGCACCCTCATCAACAATTTCCCTTCCAATGGTCTTTCCACCATGGATGACATCTATTGATAAGGCTACATGGTAAGGTAGGCGAATTTTATCATCAGACAAATTAAATTTTTCCATGAGGCTCGATAATTCCATGCTGCCTAAAGCTGCTAAGAGGGCATCCCGCTGGGCAGGACAACTCTATAGCACCTCCAAAGCTGACATTGTACACAAGGTTTGGGATAAATCTTCAACTATGGAATAGTTTGAAGCAGCCCTAGAATTAGGGTTATGCAAGGTCTTCTTGAAGACACCTTTCAGTATCTTCGACATAGTTTCAGCAGGTTTCTCTATTGTGAGAGGGTTAGAAGTTTCACCTACAGCTTTACCCTTCTCAGAAGTCTCTTTCTCATAATTTTTATTCCTCGTCTATAAAAAAGTCGAATATCGAACCATGTTGATATAATTTGGGTCAGGGGCATTTTGAGTGCCCCCCGCTACATTAGAAGTTGAAGCAGAGTTCTGTCCTTGGGGAAAAGGATCCTTCAGGACAACCGGTTGTTGAGCTTTAAGCAGCTTCTGGGCTTGTTCCATAAGGGGACAAAGGTGAGTAAGCATTAGAGGAATTTTGGGGTCTAAAATGGGCCTCCTAAGGAAAATAATAAAATAATAGTTAAAATAATAAAATAATAGTTAAAATAATAAAATAATATTGATTAATTTTGGAGGAAGAAAGAAAAAAACTACTTTTTGTGTTCGTATTTTCGACATATCTCCATGTGTTTTTACTCAAATTTCGATCGAGAGAGCTCATTGGATGCATAATTTGATTCCGCATCCAACGAGTATGCACACTGCATACTTTTGATGGACCCCGCTACCCTAAAAACAAGAAATACCTGAAAAAATGTGATGATGATGTCATGATCACATTTTATAAGGTATTTCTTGTTTTTGGGGTAGCGGGGTCCATCAAAAGTATGCAGTATGGGTACTCGTTGGATGCGAAATCAAATTCCACATCCAATGAGCTCTCCCCATCGACATTTGAGTAAAAACACAATGAGATACGTCGAAAATACGAACAAAAAAAGTAGTTTTTTTTAATGACAAATATGTCAATTCAACCATTATGGTTGACTTATTTTATTGAAATTCTATTGGTTCTTGAATTCCAACTCACAAACTTATTTTGGCACGTTTTCTTATAAGGCCCATTTTAGACCCCAAATTTCCTCTAATGGTGGTCCTCGTGGCACAACTTGCACTGGAAATTAACCTTCTTCATTTCTTTCTTTCCTCCACAGCATTGTTCACGGGCTTCTGCTTGTTTTGGTTTCTCTCTCCTTTCTTTCCTCTCTTTTTCTTTCCACCGGGCTGCTAATTTCCCTTCTGAGAGGTTTGTGCAAAAACATTTGCACTCTGGGGGGAGGGGGCAGGCTTTGTTGCCTCTGTCGTAGACTGCTTGACAGACAACTGATGAATTTTCTTAGCCAAAGACTCTATGGTGGGAGAGTTAACAGACCCAACCACACCATTGGCATGGGGTCCAGGCTTAGGATTCTCCGCATCGTGTGTAGGCCTCGGTGCCTCAGGGATAATCTCATACAAGATCCCAGATTGTGAATAAATCAAATCCAATTGCTGGGCCCTGAGAATGGATTCTTATTCATTCGTCACTCCTGAGGTGGATACGTCCTTAGATATGTAGGGAAATAGCGATTTAAGGAACCACTCTAAACAAAACTCATGAGGGATAGTGGCTTTTATAAGGCTCTTTCGCCTCCTCCACTCTTGGATCTGATCCAAGATGTGGGTAGCCTCATTCTTCCTAAAGGTAGATAACAACTCCGTTCCGAAATCATATCAGACGGGAAGCTGAAAGTGGCTAAGAAATGCACTAGCCAAGTCCCAGAAACTACTGAAAGCAGCAGAAGGCAATTCAATATACCATTTTGCTGCGGTACTTGTTAAGGTTCTCTGGAACATCCTCAACCTGACTAAATCTTCATTCAGTGAATTCGAAGAACACCATAAATGGAATGTGGTGGCATGAGCCCCAGGATATTCACCAACTTTTCCCTTGAATTTAGGGATGTCCGATGGCAATTTGGTGGGAACAAGTGGCCACGAGGGGTCATGCCTCACCAAGTCATTCATCAACTTTGACAAATCTAGCAAGTTCAAAGTTGTCAGGAATGGAAGTTTCGGTCGAACCGGGGCAATAAAAGTGCCAGCCTGGGGATTAGAGGGACCTGCCCCCGAATGCCCATAGTTAAAAGTGGGGTTGCCCCCTGCCACTGGATGTGAAGTGGGTAGATTACTCTGAAATGGATTCCATCTGTAAGCCACATGATTGTGTGTGGGAGGTGCAGTATAAGAAGTTCAGGCCGTCCCAATCAAAACTGGGGTCTGAAAGACATGAGCCGGTATCCCTCCGCTAAACAATGAAAAGTGAGAGAATTGGAGTTTGAAAACTTTGTCCATAAGAGGTATTGTTCTTAAATTACACTCCTACATACAAATTTGATGGGCCTACGTATGGAGTGGATGGGGGAATGTGCCCCCCATTCCAAGGAAATCCTTGGACAAACGCCGAGGATCCTACCGGACCGCTCTAGGTAGTATATGGGAAGGAAGAAGGAACAATAGGTATACTAGGAATCCCAGTAACCATATCACCAGAAGTACCTGCTAGGTTTGAGTGAACCGGTGGTTGGACCATCTGGCTTGCTGGATTCAAAGGTGCAGAAGGTATACTAGATCTAGGAGCACTTATTGGTGGAGGTAGTACCCCTTCAACCGGAATGGCTGAGGTGAACACAAAAGAGATTTCTTCCACAGAAGACATAATCCTACCCACAGGGACACCTAGAACAGGTGAATCAAAAGGTCTAACCTGAACGATCACAGGATCATTTAAATCAGTCAAGGGCGTGTTAAAATTCCTTGCAAACTCGTTAGTCTGCAAGTCTTCTATCTTAACTGTATCAAGATCAAAACAGTTATCTATTAGTTCTGGTTCACCTAGAACTTCACTTATTCCTACCGGTTCAAATGAACCGTCCGTGTCCAATCTACGCATTTGGGGTAGAGGTGGAGGTTCCAATGTGACAAGAGGAGGAAGGTTTCGCAACCTTCTTGACCTTCTAATAGGTTGGTCCTCCACGATTGAAAATTTAACAAATCAAACCCTAAGTCCAACTAAACATAAGCAAAACCACAGAGCACACACTATAAAAAATCCTAAAGCCTCAAAAAATCAATCAAGGGTGAAAGATATGATTTCCCGAAGAAAGCTGAAGAACGATTACTTGGCGTCCTTGAAGTGGTTCTTAGGCACAAGTGGAGGAATCACCCACTACCCTCCTACACTTACAACAAGGGTTAACTTCCAAGCCCGTCCAAGGTGAATCAGAAATAGCCTTCCGGTTTACCTAGGTATGAACCCTAAATGTCAAGAGACTAAAGGCTACCTTAGCTATACCAACAGTCTGGGGGGACAGTCGCAAGACTGACTCATACGCATGGGCAGGGTAGCTGAGCCTGAAACTCTATCTAGGATAGAATCCCCAAATGCGTAAAAGTCCTTAATTTACGTTTTGACAAGGAATTAGAGGGTTATCTCCTCAGTCCAATGCCTCCACGCGGCCTCGTGATTGACTCCCTTTTGAGAGGAGCTTCCCAGATACAATTGATAAAGTCAAGGATTTACCTAAAGAAAGGTCCACTATGTCTGAATTTTAAAACTTATGGGAAGTTTACACTTCCTATCCCACAAGTCTAGCCTAAGCTAGTAGGTGAAATGCCCCTAAAAATAAAAATTACTAGTAAATTTTAATTATTGTGTTCATTTTAAAGGGCTTTTCTTACTCAGAAGGAAATGGAGTGATGAACTATGGTGTTTTTGACTCGATAAGAAATAAAAAGTAAAGGTTTATTTTTCAAAGAAAATTTCCACTATTAAAGCAAAATTCTTTTTCTTTTTGTAAATTTAAATTGATGAACAAATGCAAGCAATAAAGAGAAACTAAGACTATGTTTTTGTAGTTTTTGAGATTATATTTTTAAACTGAAATGAAAACTACTTATGCAAAAGTAAATGCAAAAGCTTGAAAATGTTTTTCTTTTCACTTATTAAAAATGATCAAACTCTACTATGCACCTAAAATGATCTAAAATTGAGTATACTTGGATCAAATCAACTGTATAAAATAAAACAAACTGAAGTAAACAGGTCAATACAACCAAGAATCAACCAACAAAGGGAGACTGGGAACCCTAGCTTGGGTGTGTACAATGACAAGAGATCACTGTAAATGCATAAAGGTAAGTGAAAAACCAACCATTATAAAAAGATAGACTAGAAAAACAATGCCCAAAACCCTGATCACTGATTCGGACAGAGACACTTCAACCTATAACCCAAACAGGCCAACCTACTTCAGAATGCAACCAGAAGACAATCCAAACAAAAGAGACCCAAGGGATTTAAAAGAAAGCACAACGTGTGGTCACCAAGGTCTTTAGAATAACTACATAGTATTCATAAATAAATCCAACTAACAAACAGGAATTACAAAAAGACAGGGACAAGCAAACCCTAGCCTAAAAATCCCTATTTTCAGGCTTGTATGTGATTGTGTACAAGGGAAACTCGCGTACTGTACGCGACTATCCAGTATAGCAACCTGTATATGCATGCCTCTATACGCGACTGTGTATGAGGGAAACCCATGTACAGGTACAAAATTTTTATCAAAAAAAAAGGAAAACATCCACAAGGCTTTCAAACACTATGATAAGCATGAACCAGGATAAAATACCACACACAAACTTCAGAGCAAAACTGGTCAGGGGTGACAGAAACAACCTACAGCAGCCTGGGCTCCCCAGTAGAGTCACCAATTTTGTTGTATAGGAATAAACACCTTATAACCGAAAGTCTGGGGTTACCAACATACTCATAAAACTTGCAGGCAATCGAATCTAGAGTACAGAAAAGGAAATAGGAGGATAGAAAAGACTCACCCGATATACATAATGCTTAATCATAAATATTCATCAAACCATGATACATGAAAGACATTCAAAGAATATATGGAAGAAGGATTCTCTTTATTAACAATGGTGAATAAGTTTATATTACAACCCAACGCCTGAGACAAGGACTCCTCTGCAAGCAAAGGATTATGAGTTCCACTGCTCCAAACACTTCTGAATAGACTCCACCAGCATAACTTTACTCTCCAAGTATGATCTCTAATACCCTCCCCAAGGCCTTTATTTATACTTAGTGAAATAATGCAGTTTCGAGGGTTGAGGAGGTTGAGACAGTTAAGATGGTTATAGTTAAGGGCATAACAAATCTTGAATAATCGCGATTTATTATTTTTAATGTCAAAGGGAGGTGTACACGGGTACTGATACTAGCAACTCGCGTATGACACGTGAGTTTATCTAAGGGAAACCCGCGTACAGATCTATACGCGAGATGCAATTACCAATACTCGCGTACAATACGTGACATGCTCTAATAAAAGGTGTGTATGTATGCGAGTTGCTTATCGAAAAAGTTGTGTACAAAATTTGACATATTCAAAGGTAAAAATAACCAGCTGAATGGATGATAAATGTAGTTCATAATATGCCCATCTATAGTGTTTTAGGCAACCTTCAATCCATAAATGTCCTTTTGTATGCCAACAAAAGGAATGTCGGCACTCGAACGGAGAAGTGCCATTTAGGTAGATAACACTACCTTGAGAGAACATTTCACAGGCAGCAGGGCCTTTATCCTATGAGAGACAGTCACACCAAACACACACAAGATAGCAGTAAGTCGAGTGTGTGGGCTGTCTTTCTGTAAGTTGGCCTAAGGTCAGTTTTTTCGGCCAAAAAATGGTGCTAGAAGGAGGGCCTAAGCTTAAATCTTAATGGCTGATCAATCACATAGTGCTCCTACCAGTAATCAACCAACTTCCTCCCTCACAAGTTTTGGAACATTGTCGACCCTGGTCTCTACATCACAACCTGAAATTGTAAATACTCCGTTTTTCAATACAATTAGGACTCTTATTGAAAGGGATCCTAATGTCTCACTAATTTCCCCTGAACAGATAAGTCAAACTTTATAGGAATCACATAGAATCTTAACCAGAGCATATTCTCTCCAAACAGGGATTCCCCTGATTAATTTCAGATTACCAAGTAGAACTAATTTCCAAACCTTGGTAGTGACTAAGTCAGCTACTGGTCCAATTGGAGAAGAACCTCTTGAATCATTAGTATGGACTCCTGATTATCACCTTAGTAATCTATTAAGAGGAGTAGTTGGTCATAACACTTCTCGATGATTGTTATCTGTAGGTGGATATGATCTACCTCCTTCACCTCCTGGATCACCACCAGATAGTCCTCGTGACCATAACAATGAGTCTTCAGCAGACTTAGAACCCGATCCAGACATGGGTGACCGTAAGCAAGGTAACCCTATTGCCGATATACCATGGTTACGATGCGGTGCCATTGTTGTGCCTGGACTACAGCATAACCTACCAAAACACCCTGATAAACTACTACCTAAGTTTTACCCAGATGATAAGGACTTAGCTGAAAATCACATTGACAAGTTCATCCTGGCTATTCGGACTATGAATGTCCAGCATGAGGATGTAGTATGTCAACTATTCCCTTTAACTTTCAAAGGAAAGGCTGCAGTTTGGTATTTTTCCCTAACACAAGGATCCATAACAAGCTGGAGTGATTTTAGTCAAGCATTCCTGAACAAGTTTGGTGAAGATAAGACCCCTTCTTTGTTAGCACTAGAATTGGATAGGATTAAGATGGAGAGAAAAGTAAGGATAAAGGATTTTAATCAGCATTTTCTTACTCTCCTGAGTAAGATACCAGTGGCCTCCCAACCCCCATAAGACATCATAATCGAGAATTATGCTTCAGCCTTACCTAAATACCTGGGTATGTTTGTAAAACAAGCCGATAAAATCACTTTAGTTGAAACCTTTGATGAAGCAATAAAGGTTGAGAAGAATTCGTTGACGTTTGAGCCAAAAAATAATGGAAAAAATGATGGTTCCCTTCATAAACGCAACGAAACTACTACTAGAACTAACGCAGACAAAAAAGATGCCCCTGCCTTTGATGTAGAAAAATTACAACAAGAAATTAGGTCTCTTACAAATGAATTGGTGATATTGAAAAGAAACAATGGGGAGGGTACTTCAAACAGAGGAAATTTCAAGACCCCATACCGGCCGTTTACATCCCCAAACGCTAGGCAAAACACTCCACCTGACATATCAACTAATGAGGAAGTTTTCAATACTATAAGGGATGTTTATGCCTTGCCTGATTCCTCAACTGATCAAGAGTTGGATGTTGATCATGAATCCGATCAGCCTGAAACCAAAGAAGAAACTTCTGAAGATCCTCTCCCACTTAATTTCCATTTCTGGGATAGTTCAGCCAAAGAAGGGGAGTCTAGTGATCATTCTGTCTTTGTAAACCAGCACACCCATAACACTATAATTAAAGGGCCTGTAGATTCGTAACCATCATCAACACCTAAGAACAATCCTCAACCTTCAAATCAGTACCCTGCCACTCAAGGTATAGACCTACAATATGACATCATAGAAGATCTTAAAAAACAAAGGGCTTATATTAACATGTTTGATCTATTGAAAATTTATCCCATTCCCGGTGGTTCTATACTCTCTAATTTATCAAACTCATCAAACACTAAAACAAAGAATCAACCCTCTATACCTTCAGTTAATAACCTTGATCCTACAACTAGTAAAATAGCAGTAGGTTTTAACAGTAATGTCAAAGCAGCTGCTGATAAAGATTCGCTAATAGCTAAGAACTCCAAATCTACAACTCCACCTTTTCTGCTAACATTTGAAATCTTCAATCGGAATGTTCATAACTGTATGATATATTCTGGAGATTCATCAAACGTCATGCCTTACTTGGTTTGTAAGAAGCTGAATGCCAAGCCCACTCCTTGTGAAATCCAAATCAACCAACTAGATCGGTCTAAGGTAAAAATTGTAGGATAATTAAAAGGAGTAATGATTAGAATGGCTACCCATCCACAGATCTTTTAGGTTATTGACATAGTGGTATCAGACATACCATATGTCTATGGGCTATTTTTAAGCTGTGACTGGTCTGAAGCCTTAAAAGGATATTTTTCAACTAATTGGTCACATGTGTGGTTGCCAAAAAATGGGCATCCAAATCAGATCAGAATGGACAGAGAAAGGTACATGAAACACACGATGACTGAAATAAATGCTCCCAATGAACTAGTTCTGTTCAGTGATTCTATTTTAGGAAACTACGGGTATGATTCTGATTTAGGGAGTTTTCCTGCACTTAAATATGCATTTACTAATTCTGTAAATAAATAAAAAATTCTACATTGTGATTTTCAGGAAGCTGCCCCTAGTTTGGTAAATAATGTGGATACTGTAAATGATATAAATAGTCTTATTGATAATCCTTGGCATTTATATTTTGACAGATCTCAATCCAATGAAGGTGCAGGAGTAGGATGCATGCTCCTAGATCCTGTAGGAAACAAATTCATGTTGTCTTGTAGACTGGAATTTATTTGCAAAAATAACACAGTTGAATATGAAGCCCTCATACAAGGACTCAAGAAGGCATTGGACTTAAAAGTTAAAATTATGACTGCATTTGGTGATTCTGAAATTATTGTTAGAGAGGTCCATAATTCCATTCACTGTTTATCTAATCACCTACAAAGTTACCAAAGGGAGGTATGGAATTTAATCTCAGCACTTGATGCCTTTAATATTGAATCCATTCCTCACTTTCAGAATCAGGAAGCTAATTTGTTAGCAAACGTAGCTTCAAGATTTATTCCCGCTGAAAAAATTTTCCCTAATGCTTTTTCTATCGAATTATTATTTAGACCGTCTATTCCAGATAATAGCACTAACTAGCGGGTCTTTAATGATGATTCACATATTATTTCTTTCTTAACAGGGGAAGATGCTTTTAAGGAATCAACGATCAATGAGATCACACATGATGAGGATTTACATGATTTTTCGGTAATCCACCCACCTCATCCCATTGATAAATCTTTTGAATAGGTAAATTCAATCCCTGTGTCAGTTCTTAGGCTCGAAAAGTTTTATGATCTGCATGATAAATTCAAGGGAGTGCCTAATTGCAAGACAAATAGGTCTAACATGCATTATGAAACCATTAATTTGGGCATAGAATCGAATCTTCAAAATATCAACTTAGGGTCATATTGCACTTCAAATGAAAAATTGGCCTTCCAGAAACTGTTTAGTGAATTCAAAGATGTGTTTGCATGGTCCTATGATGATTTGAAAACTTTTGATACCCAGATCATACAACATGTAATCCCCATGAAACGTCAGTCAAAACCATTCCAGCAGAAATTAAGGAAAATGCACCTTACCCTAGAACCAGTCGTAAAGAAAGAATTGAATAAAATACTTACTGCCCATATCATATTTCCTGTATTCCATATGCATTGGGTGGCTAACCTTGTTCCCGTTAGAAAGAAGAATGGAGATATTCGTCTATGTGTAGATTTCCGAAACTTAAACAGATCATCAGAAAAGGACAACTATCATGTTCCACCCATTGAAGAAATCCTCCAAAAAGTGCCAGGCACTCAGATGCTGTCTTTATTAGATGGTTTCTCTGGGTACAGCCAAGTTCTTGCTTCCCCTGCAGATCAGTTGAAAACCACTTTTAGGATACCCTGGGGAACCTATGCCTACAGGAAGATGCCTTTTGGCTTGATAAATGCTGGGTCTACATTCCAAAGGGCGATGGACGCTACTTTCAGAGGTCTAATAAACCACTCTGTCGTTGTCTATTTGGATGATGTTACTGTATTTTCAAAAAACAGGTCTGATCATATCTCACACTTACGAAAAGTGCTTGAACGCTGCAAGAAATTTGGTATTTCTCTGAACCCCAAAAATTCAATATTTGCAGTAATCGAGGGGATTTTTCTAGGGTTTGTGGTGTCAAAAGAAGGGATCATGATCGATCCAAAAAGAACAGAAGCCATCTCTAAGATTCCTTTTCCTGCTACTAAGAAATCCATGCAATCCTTCATGGGAAAGATAAATTTCGTAAGGAGATTTGTTCCAAGGTTTTCTAAAATCATGCACCCACTACAGAATATGATTAAAAAAGACAGTAGTTTTTCATGGGGGATAGAGAAAAGTAGTCATTTATTAGTATTAGAGAAACCATAGCTGAAGCACCCGCACTTGTGAGTCCTGACTTTAGGAAATACTTTATTCTCTATACTTTTGCATCTGACATATCTTATGCAGTTGTTCTTACTCAGAAGAATCAGCAGGAGGATGAAGTACCCATATCCTTCATGAGCTCAAATTTAAAAGGAGCTGAATTAAATTACCATGAAGTGGATAAACAGGATTTTTCTATGTTCAAAGCAGTAAAACATTTCCACCCTTATCTCCTTAAATAAAAAACCAAGGTAATTGTTCCATTTAGTGCTATAAGAAATTTGTTGGTACAAAAGGACCTTGGAGAAAAAAGAGCACATTGGATGGCTGCTCTTCAGGAATATGATCTAGAGATTAAACCCTCTCAGGCCATATGAGGTTTGGGGTTGTGTAAGTTGGCTGCTGAATCAGCACATCTCCCTGCTGACCAGAATGATATGCCTTTAGATGATGTTTTATTTCAGAAAGAAATCTATTTTATCCCAGACCCTGTTAGCTCATGGTATACTGACATTCACATCTATCTCGAAACTGGCACTTCCCCAGACCATTTAGATCCAAAAAAGAAAAAAGTGATAAGGTTAAAATCAACACCCTATCAATTGGTAAATAATGTGCTTTTCAGAAAAAATGCAGATGGTTTTTTGCTTTGTTGTCTAGAGAAGGAAGGATCTGATTTAGTTTTAACACAACTGCATGATGGGCCTGCTGGTGGCCACTTTGGTGGTGATAATACTGCTTATAAAATTCTGAGGGCAGGCTATTTTTTGCCAAATCTGTTTAAAGATGCCCATGCTTTTGTTAGAAGGTGCCAGGATTGTCAAACCGCAGCTGGCAGAGTTAAACAACCAGCTTTTCCTTTGCAACCTGTGATGGTGGATAGGCCTTTTAAACAATGGGGAATTGACATCGTTGGACCAATAAATCCATCCTCCTCCCTTCAGCATAAGTACATTATAACTACCACCAATTATTTTACTCAATGGTCTGAAGTTGAGCCTCTACGAGTGGTTAATACAAATCAGGTATTGTGTTTCCTTGAAATTAACATAATCACCAGATTTGGAGTCCCTGAAACTATTGTATTTGATAGTGCATCTTATTTTTCTTCTGAAGAATTGACTGAGTTTGCACTAGAAAAGGGAATCAAGATTAGGTATTCAGCAAACTATTATCCATAAGGCAATGGCCTTGCTGAATCAACAAACAAAAATTTGCTGAAAATTCTGAAAATATCCATAGCTAAACATCACATAAACTGGCATACTGTCCTGCACCAAGCTCTATGGGCTGATAGGGTAACTCCAAAATCATCTGTTGGTAATTCTCCCTTCTTTTTGGTATATGGAGTAGATGCTATTCTTCCTCCAAACCTTTTTTTACCTTCCTTGTAGCTTTCATGGGCTGTACAAGAGACTGGATGTTTAGCCATTGAAGAACGAATCAATCTGTTGTTGAAATTGGAAGAAGAAAGAGAAAATGCCAAGAAACACTTTGCGAAACACCAGCAAATTATTAAGGCATGGTTCGATTGTGGCTCTTCGTCCAATCGATAATTGCAAGTAGATGATCTGGTTTTGAGATGGGACAAAGCACATGAGGATAAAGGGGAACATACTAAATTTCAACGTCTTTGGTTAGGCCCGTATGTTATTGCAGAAAAGCTTGGTCCAAATACCTTCCATTTAAAGACTTTACAAGGTCAGCTCGATACCCTCTCGGTAAATGGGCATGCCCTTAAAAATTACTTTCAATAATTGCACATCATCGAGTCATTTCCATTGTATATTCTCATCTATGTAAATTTATGTACATAAGATTTGATTTTATGTTGATTTCTAGATAGCATTTTCGATCTTACACTCACAAATTATTTTTGATACTATCACCATGATAAATGCTTTATTCGCAATTCTAGGTGATAGATCATGAAAATAATTCAACTCTTTAGATATTTTACTGTACATAAGTTTGTGTTTTGCGTCTGTGAATATTTCTTTTTTATAACACATCTCCTATGTTCGATCACAAGATTCAACATGAAGCATTCTGCACGGACTTAGAACCTAAGAATTAAAAAAATGATTGAAATGCATACTAGACTATAGTCATTGATGATTATAGGGAGTATCAAATCTCTAATAGATGATCTGTTTCCAGACTTGTGGCAGTTTTAGCCTCCACACTTTTGCTGTCAGCAGTCCTTGATTGTTATCTTTGAGTGTCTTCTTACATATCAAGTGCTTTGGGTAATTTATTTACATATTTCAATAGATGTCTGCTATGCTCAAAAACTTGTTGAAGATATCTGGTTATCTCTAAGCACTCTCGAGAAGTCTGTGGTTTCCTTCCCCCCATTTTCGTGAATATATTTGGTCTTTCGGCTAGAGCAATATTCTTGAAATTAGGTGAACATGAAAAGTATTATCAGAAAACGGGAAGTCTCATCACGAGCCGGTCTGTTTATGATCATAAATTCTATTAGAATGATGTTGTCAAAATTTGGCTACCAAGCCAATGACAGCGACTCTCGGTCTAATAAATGAGAGACAGGAAGTCTCATCACGAGCTGGCCTGATCAATTTTTGGTAGGATTGGTGAATAAGGCTATCTATTTGGTCACCAAGCTAAGATAGTGTTTCTGATTAATTCTTTTCATGTTTGTCTCTGTGTATATGCTTTGTATATATACTAATAAGATTTAAAAAAAGAGGAGTATTGTCTCATATGTTTCTTTAATGTGGGGAAAACCAACTGATGTTCTTGAGAAGCCATATCTAGATGGGTATTTGTTAACCTGTTTTTGACCTTGTGGATCTACATTGGAATTAAGTCATCTTGCTTTTTCCTAAGTTTGATTAGGATCAAGAACACTTAGATGACAGTCATAGGGTTGTTACAGAAATATGTTGAGGTCCAGTCACATGCTCAGAATGTTTTGAATTTGAATCACTTAGGTAGAGATTTGATATTTTGTGGCATCATTTGTGATTATCTGAAGTGTGAATGTTGTTTTTATAGAGCTAACTGGTTTGGTCCTAGCATGTCACCAATTGTTGGCAAGCAACACCCTTCGGAGCATTTTTAACAGAAGTAATTTGAAGATTGATAATTTTCAAACAATATTTGTTATTTTTGTCTGGATCAAAAAACTCATCAACTCTATTTTGGGAGTGTCCTGAGAATCTTTGATTCTTAAGACACTCCTGATAGAAACTTAATTGACTGATTGACTCGGATGGGATGAACATCAGTTTGTTGCAGCTGCAACTGTTCTTCCCAAAGTTTTAAATTTTGGGCCCCTCCTCATCATTTATAATTGTGTTGGTTTCGTTTGATGCATAAATGTTTGGTCTCGTTCTGACTTTGGTTGATTCTAAAGATGAATTTGCGACTTGTTTTTAGAGAATGCTTGTGTTAATATTTTGTTGTGGGTCGCGGGATTGAATTTGGATTGCTAGCTTTAAACTCATCAGATCAATTGCCCTTTGAGAAAACCATTGTCTCTGAGGTGAAACAGTTTGACCTTTGCTAATTTTGAGTTTTCTAAACACTTAAGTTTTTTTACGATCAGGCGTCATTTTTATGTTAAATCGGTGGCTGATAGCCTTTTCTTGTCCGCCGTTGCGGCTACCAATCCGATTTTCCATCCGAAGTGGGAATTGCCCCGACTGCCGATGTGCGTTAACTTTTCTGTCACATGTCCGAAGCCTTCTCTCTTCCACCGTTATGGCTGGGAAATCTATTTACCTTCCGATGTCTAAACCTGTCCGACTTCCGAGCTAAAGTTTTCCCGCCCGCGTTGCATGTCTTCAACCTTCCCTTCCACCGTTGCGGCTCTCAAATTCATTGAGCTTCTGAAACGGAAAGCCATCTGACTTCCGATTCAAGGTTTTCCCACCCACCGTTGAGTGCTTGTAGCCTTTCCTCATCTTCCGTTGTGTCTGGGCGAAGCCTTTGACTTCTAACATCAGTGTCTGTCCGACTTCCGCCAGGGTGCAACGGGGCGTTTTCCTGTGGAATAGCCGCTCAATCGGTAGAATCTGATGCTGTGTTTTGAAACTCCCTTCCAATGAATGATGCTTGTCGATTGGTTGCAGGTTGGTTTTGGAGATCGGTTAAACTACCGTGGCGTGGAGGAAGATGGACCGTTTGGTAGACGCTAGGCCGAAACTAGTCGGATCAGAGGAAAATGACAAAAAATGAATGGTGATAGAGGAGCAGCTCTGAGAATTTCAGCAGTTATTCAACCAATCACGAGCATGTGAGATAGAGGAATATGAAGCGTTGAGGAACTGAAGAGTCAGGCATTTTGGGAGGCAGCGCAAGCATTTTGCAGTTTTAGTTTAAATATTTGAAAGTAGAACTGAGAAAAAAGACTTTTTCCCTCGAAAATTTTGTAAACAATTTTGCTTGTAAGAGGAACTATTTCGTTTTACAAACAGAAATTGCAATTTTTGGCCTGCTGGAGAAAGCAAGATGTGGAATGTATCGATGTGATTAAATGAACAATGTTGAAGGGGAACTATTTCATTTTCAGCTGTGTTTCATTAACTGTGAGAGTTTTTGACTTCCTGAACCTATGTTCTTGTTGAATGTTCTTCAGTATATTTTGTGATGTTTTTCCACTGTGAGTAATAAGTATTGTTCATAAAACGATCGGATATCTGGTTGTTTAAATATATTTATTTGTTCATACGTCTTAAAAGAAGTGTCATCTATCTGTAACTCTTCGAAATGCTTGTACAAAATGTATTACTCACCAATAAATGATAATTCTGCTCCCTAGGGATAGTTTAGGTAGTTAGTTTCTTTTTCTTGTTGTCTGTGATTGGGATGCTAGTGAGCTTAAGACGAGAGGTAAGAACCTGCGCATCACATTGTGACACCTCCACGCATCTTATCACCCTGCATCATTAATTACGCACTTGCATATCATGCATTAAGTCAAAAATACAAAAACTCGGTGGGCCGGGCCATAACCGGTAAAGCCTCTATTTTGTTACTTTGACCTACAGTAGCCGGACCGTAAACCGGACATATTTCCTATACCAAACGGTCAACGGGATAGTTGGGAACATTGACTGGGGAGAATCCCTTACTATTGTCGCCTGTGAATTACCAGGCCTCAACAGTTTTTGGTGCTAGAAGGAGGGCCGCCAGTGCATGGCTGGCCGAGGAAACCCGTTTTCCTGAGAATATTCCACTGGTAACAGTTCTGAAAGTAATGGGTTCCGTAATCCAATTCCAAAAGAAAGAGAACATCTATATTATGTTAGTTACGAAATTGTTAATGATCTGAGAAGTCATACCAGGGCATACGTAAAGAAGATTGGAGGATTGCCAATCATCCCTGAATTGCCCAGAAGAGAGTATAAAAAGAAAGATTTTCCTGTAACAGAAGACTCAGTGTTGGTGGGAGACTGGGAAGAGCTTGTAGAATCTGCTTTACAAGAGGTTGTACTACCTTTGAACCAAGAAGGCCCAGAGACTCCTCACAGTTCTCCTGCTCATACTCCAGTTGGTTCACCTCCTCACTCCCCACCCAAACTCATGGCAGGAGTAAATGCTAATCCACCACCTAACCCACCTAATCCACCTCCTACATGGAGAGCCATAACACCATTAAACCTTACACCTCCTTTACATGACCTACCTCAAGCCTTTGACAAGATGGTGCCCAATTTTGATCCCAATGAGAAAATACTAGTAGATGATCACCTACAAAGCTTTTACTTGGCAATTGAGGGATTAAGGGCTGAGGAACATGAAGACGTGGTATGCAGACTGTTCCCGCATACCCTTAAAGGAGTCGCAGCGTCATGGTACTTTGTATTTCCTGCTAACTCTATCCCTGATTGGGATACCTTCGAAAGAATGTTCAGAAGTAAGTATGCAACTCAAAAAACTCATGCAGCTCTCATGAAAGGGTTGTGCACGTTGAAGAAAGAAAGAAAAGAAAAAGTGCACAGTTTCACTCAAAGGTTTGCAACATATCTCAAGAACTTCTCTGAAACAGATAAGCCATCAGACAAAGTTCTTATTGAATACTATACTTCAGCTTTAGGCCCTGATTTGGCCATGTTTGCCAAAGGTAGGGCCAAGCCTACTCTGACAGAAACCTATGAAGAAGTAGAAGTGGTGGAAGCCGAAAGAGAGAGCATTGAAGACTATCCAGAATAGTCTGGAGAGAAAGGTACAGGAAGAAAAGCCTTATTGTTTACCAATCCTAAGGAAGAAAAGTCTCCAGATTTGGAAAATATGGCCAAAATGATGCAGAAGCTTTCCAATAAAATCATAGATATGGAGAAAGAAAAGGAAGCACAAAAGTTTTATAAGCCATATTATAAGAAAAGAGAGGATAACCACCAGTCTCAACCTCCTCCTCACAATGCTGCATCTATGAACTTAACAGAAGTAGGCTTGGATAATTTTTGCACATCCCACCAATAGCCACACTCTGAGAATAATTGTCCGCGGTGGATAAATTCGATGATGTTGGTCATGAATCAGCTGTTAGATTCTAGATTGACATAAGAGGGAAATGAAGAAAGAAATGAAAATTCTGCTTCCACGTTTACTAAAGAACAGGAAGAGGAAACCATGGATTTTTGCAATTCTGTCTCACTATTTGATGCTGTAGAAGAAAAGACTCAGGGGTGTAAAGACGTTATGGAAACCAACGTAGCCACGAGGAGCCAAGGGACGGTTAAGGAAGACAGTCTTATACTCCCAAAGATTAAGAGGCTGCAGAGAAATGTTAAGAAGATATTTCAAGACAAATCATTGGCTGATAAAATTCCAGAGTTCACTGTCACTAGCCAAGATCCTAGGCAGAGTGATGTACAAGCCAACCCTAGTGAAGAAAATGCTGGAAAACCCCATCCCATTGAGTAGCCGATGGATTATGACATTGTGGAAGATTTAAAGAAGATAAAAGTGACTGTTCCAATATTTGAAATTTGTAAAGCGCCTTAGCAAAAGGAAAGACTGTTGAAAGCACTTGAAACATC
The DNA here is from genome assembly GCA_001517045.1 of Pseudotsuga menziesii. Taxonomy (NCBI): domain Eukaryota; kingdom Viridiplantae; phylum Streptophyta; class Pinopsida; order Pinales; family Pinaceae; genus Pseudotsuga; species Pseudotsuga menziesii. Next base: position 734,932 of record LPNX010721471.1, on the reverse strand, counting down.
GGATGAGAAGCTTCCCGTGAGAAACCAACCTCAGGAAGAGGAAGAAATTGGAGAAACCAGCGTTGGAGGTAAGTCTAAAAGCAAACATCCACCTTTCCTCCTCACGTTTGAAATTTTCAATCATAATGTACATAACTGCTTGGTAGACTCAGGGGCATCAGTAGATGTTATGCCCATATCAGTTTGTAAAAAGATTAATGGGAAGCCTAAGCCATCCACGTGGAGGGTGTTTCAATTGGACAGAACGGATGTAAAGGTAATCAGTGAGCTGGAAGATGTCCTAGTCCGTCTGGCATCTAATGACAAAGTGTGCCAAGTTATTAACATTGTGGTGGCTGATATACCAGATGCTTATGGTCTCATCCTGAGCAGAGATTGGTCGGCCAAATTAAATGGATATTTCGCCTTAGATTGGTTGCATATGTGGTTTCCATACAAAGGAAGTCCAAACCAGATCAAGATTTTAAGAGAGCCTCACATGAAGTACAATGTTACTCAACTGGAGGAGAAGAATGTAACAGTGGATTCTGTATTGGGAAACTATTTTATTGAGTTGGAACCAGGTAATTACCAAGCAGAAGAATCCAACAACACATATGATACCTAGCCTGATCTCCTTCGATTCTCACAGGCTGATGAGATTGACTGTAAAATAGTAGACTTAGCATTAGGAGTAGATTCGTTTCCAGTAGTTAATGATTTTTGGACTTTGTTTTTCGATGGCTCTAAGACATTAGAAGGGTCAGGGGCTGGCTATGTCCTGATTGACCCACAGAAGAATAAACATTTCCTTTCATGTAGATTAGAGTTTGAGTGTACTAATAATACAGCTGAGTACGAAGCACTGGTGCAGGGACTAAAGAAGGCAATTAAATTAAAGGTAAGTAATCTAAAAGTTTTTGGGGATTCTAAAATTATTGTGAAACAAATCCGGAATCAGATACATTGTATTTCTCCCCACTTAAAAGCTTACCAGAATGAGGTATGGGATTTGCTAAAATATTTTAATGCATTTAACATTATTTCAATTCCAAGAATAAAAAATGCAGCTTCTGATCTATTGGCCACATCAGTCGCTAGACTCGCACCCACTAATAATCGATGCTCTGTCGAACTGCTTTTCAGGATCTCTGTACCTGATATGATTACGAACCTATGAGTGTTCGATGATGACCAGCAGATCATAGAATGTTTAACGAATGATGAGGTGTTTAAAGGAGCGATCATAGACGATGAAGAGCATCAGGCTAAGATGAAATACGCTAATTTCATTCCTAAAGGAGTCAGAACATTGGAAAAAATGTTCGATTTAAATGAACAATTCAGGAGACCACCCAACGTAAATACCCACAGCTCATCGCTACAGTTCGAGCTGATAAATTTGGGGACTGAAATGGCTCCTAAGTTTGTGAATCTTGGCAAATGCTATTTGCCAACAGAAAGAGACAAATTCATCAGTCTATTTAAACAATATAAAGATGTTTTTGCGTGGACGTACGAAGATTTGAAAGCGTATGGCACTAGTATCATCAAGCATGTTGTTCCCATTAAAGTAGGCGTCAAGCCATATCAACAACCTTTGAGAAAAATGCATCTAAAATTGGAACTGCTGATTCAAAGTGAAGTGAAGAAGTTATTGGATGCAAGAATCATCTTCAAAGTCAGACACTCTGAGTGGGTATCAAATCTGGTACCAGTAAGGAAAAAGTCTGGAGAAATCAGACTCTGCATGGATTTCAGGAACTTAAACCGTGCATCAGATAAAGATAACTATCCCGTACCACCCATGGAGCAGCTGCTACAGATGGTTTCAGGTTCTGAACTGTTTTCATTATTAGATGGTTTCTTCGGCTACAATCAAGTATTAGTAGCCGAAGAAGACAGATTAAAGACAACGTTTAGAACTAAATGGGGAACCTTTTCCTATAGAAGGATGCCTTTTGGGATGATTAATGCTGGAGCGACATTTCAGAGGGCTATGGACATAGCTTTCCACGGATTGATTGGATGAAGTGTTGTAGTGTACCTTGACGACATTACAATATTCTTGAAGAAAAGAGAAGAGCACGCATTTCACTTAAAGCATATTTTCGAACGATTCCGGAAATATGGCATCTCCCTCAATCCTAATAAATGTGTGTTCACTGTCACGGAAGGCAAGTTGCTGGGTCACATATTTTCGAAGAGAGGAATCTCTATAGATCCAGAAAGAATCAAGGCCATTGAACAAATCCCCTTGCCCCACAATAAGAAAGGGATGTAGTCTTTTATGGGAACTATAAACTTCGTGCGAAGATTTGTCCCTGATTTTGCTCAGATTGTTAAGCCACTGCAGCAGATGGTGAAACAAAATGCACTATTTAAGTGGACTGAAATTGAAAAGAATGCTTTCATTAAAATCAAGACTGCTATTGCACATGCGCCCTCCCTAAAAATCCTAGACTTTGATAAAGAATTTATTCTGTATACATTTACATCTGATGATTCACTGGCAGCTGTGCTCACCCAAAAGGAAGAAGGGGGGGATGAATTCCCAATCTCCTTTATGAGTACTGGTCTATAATGGGCTGAATTAAACTACCTAGACATTGGTAAGCAAGCTTACGCAGTATTTAAGGTAGTGAACCAATTCAGGCCTTATATATTAAAAAATCAAACCAAAGTAATAGTCCCCTACCCAGCTGTAAGATCCCTTCTCATCCAGAAAGAGTTAGGAGAAAGAAGGGGCAAATGGGTAACAGCTCTTCAAGAATACGACCTTGAATTCAAGCCAGCCTCTATAGTGAAAGGTCAAGGGTTGTGCAAATTGATGACCAAAAGCGGGAACAACAAAGAACAAGCATGAGAGGATGAGGCTGAATTACATGTAATGGATGTATGTCCTTTGTTTATAGCTCCTGAGTCTTGGTATAGAGACCTTGTGCATTACCTGCAGTCAGGGCTATTTCCAGAAAATTGGAATTCCAAACAAAGAAGAGCTCTGCGTCTTAAATTGGCCTCCTATCAACCTGTTGAAGGAGTATTATTCAGGGAGAATTATGACGGGGTTCTTCTCAGATGTCTAGAAAAGGAAGATGTGAAGAAAGTAATGTCAGAATTACATGACGGTCCTACTGGGGGACATTATTCAGGAGACACTACAGCCCACAAAATCCTCAGATCCGGTTACTATTGGCCTACACTCTTCAAGGATGCACATGCACATGTCAGGAAATGTGATATTTGCCAAAGGTGTGGTGGAAGACAGCCTAAAGTAGCAGCACCCCTAAATCCTGTGATGATCATGGAACCATTCGAGCAATGGGGGTTGGATATTATTGGAGAAATAAAACCAAATTCCTCCCTGCAACACAAGTACATTATTACTGCGACTGATTATTTCACTCACTGGGTCGAAGCTATCCCACTGTGCAAGATAAATGAAGACGAAGTCATCAGCTTCCTACAAGATCATATCATGACCAGGTTTGGAGGTCTAGTTTCGTTAGTAGTTGATAATGCTAAATACTTTTCATCAATTAAATTGACTGTATTTGCTCATGATAAAGGGATAAAATTGCATTATTCAGCTAATTATTATCCACAAGGAAATGGCCTGGCTGAATCCTCTAACAAAAATCTGATTAGGATTTTAAAGAAGACTGTGGTAGAAAACTAGAGGAGTTGGCACTCAGCATTGCCAAATTCCCTTTGGGCTAATAGAGTCACCCCCAAGTCCGCGATTGGAGTGTCTCCATATACCCTTGTCTATGGTAAAGAAGCAATCCTTCCTCCCAATATCATACTACCATCTTCCATGCTAGCTCAAGAGTCTAGGGGGTCGGATGATGAAATTTTACAAATAAGAATATATAATCTCCTTAAAGCAGAGGAGGCCAAATCTAAAGCCAAATAAAGATTTAACCTACAACAAGAGTCAGTTAAGAGATGGTTTGACAAGCATAAAGCTGGGACAAAAGACTTTGAAGTAGGAGACTTAGTCCTCAAATGGGACCACCCCCATGATGAAAAAGGAAAGCATACCAAGTTCCAGTAGTTGTGGGTAAGCCCTTTTCAGATTGCAGCCAAGCTTGGTCCTTCTACTTACAAGTTGCAAGATCTGGAGGGGTGGGAGGAGAACCTACCAGTAAATGGTTTGGTTCTCAAGCCTTATTTTTCCTCAGTTTGTTTCAATTCTTCTGTCTTGTATATAAATAATTCATCTGGCTGTCTTTTGAGTCATGTTTTTGAGTTTGTTTTGTTGATTTCAATAAAGGGAGCAAACCTGCGGTTGCATGGGGAACATCCAAATTTTTTGGGTTTGATAAACATTTTGGTAGCAGACTGTGTGTTGTTTTTTATATGAAAGGACTTCTTCCAGTTTAGCATTTTTATGAAATAGCTCTTTGTGCATTGAAGTCCTACTTAACCCCTGTGAAATAAACTGGATTCAAAGAGTCCGGACTACTATGTTGAGGCTCCATCCACGTCACACTTAAAATGTCTAGGGGATGACAGCAGAGGACCCATGGAAAGAAGCAAGGTGAACAGTATATTAACTATAAATGATCCCATGCCAAGAAACGAATTCCAAAAGGCAGATAAGAATCAAAGAACTCCTATGAAAAGCATCATACATTAAAGCAGATGTTGAATCATAAGCACTAAATTGCCGAAAGATCCTCTCCATCCGTGAGCTTAAACTTGAAGTACACCACTCACACAAAAGGACACTATGGGATAGAGGATCCTGAATTAAAATTCAGTAAGAAAGGCATGTAAGCAAACTCATATGAAAAGGGACAAAAGTCCAAAAGCACAAGAAAAAGTGTTAAAATGGCATGGGAATGAGGAACAAACGAATATTTCGGTTTACCATATGCTACAATCCTGTGGTGTCCAAAGCTATTAGCCACCTGAAGACAAAGGTAATAATGAAACTCATCCTCTGGCCTTAGCATAGTTATCTGGACTTGACGATTCTGGTTTCCACTCTCCCTAATTGGACTGTCATCAATGATTAAGGGTACACACTTCTGTCATTTGAGAAATCCATATTGCTGGAAGAATTCAATATGATGCTTTTGTTGTTAAACAGTCTGTCACTCAAAGGTTAATCGCCCAGAGATCTAGGTTCACCAGGTAATCACCATTTGTTGCAGCTGCAACTGTTCTTCCCAAAGTTTTAAATTTTGGGCCCCTCCTCATCATTTAGAATTGCATTGGTTTCATTTGATCCATAAATGTTTGGTCTCGTTCTGACTTTGGTTGATTCTGAAGATGAATTTGTGAATTTTTTTTAGAGAATGCTTGTGTTAAGATTTTGTTGTGGGTCGCGGGATTGAATTTGGATTGATAGCTTTAAACTCGTCAGATCAATTGCCCTTTGAGAAAACCATTGTCTTTGAGGTGAAATAGTTTGACCTTTGCTGATTTTTAGTTTTATAAACACTTAAGTTTTCTTACGATCAGGCGTCATTTTTATGTTAATTTGGTGGTTGATAGCCTTTTCCCGTCTGCCGTTGTGGCTACCAATCCGATTTGCCATCCGAAGTGGGAATTTCCCCGACTGCCGATGTGCGTTAACTTTTCTGTCACATGTCCGAATCCTTCTCTCTTCTGCCATTACGGCTAGGAAATCCATTTACCTTTTGATGTCTAAACCTGTCCGACTTCTGATCTAAATTTTTCCCTCCCACGTCGCGTGTCTTCAGCCTTCCCTTCCGCTGTTGCGGCTCTCAAATTCATTGAGCTTCCGAAAGGGAAAGCTATATGACTTCCAATTCAAGGTTTTCCCACCCACCGTCGAGTGCTTGTAGCCTTTCCTCATCCATTGTTGCACCTGGGCGAAGCCTTTGACTTCCGACGTCAGTGTCTTTTAGACTTTCGTCGGGGTGCAACGGGCCATTTTCCTGTGGAATAGTCGCTCAATCGGTAGAATCTGATGCTATGTTTTGAAACACCATTCCAATGAATGATGCTTGTCCACTGGTTGCAGGTTGGTTCGGGAGATCAGTCAAACTACCATGGCGTGGAGGAATATGGACCGTTTGGTAGAAGCTAGGCCGAAACTAGCCGGATCGCAGGAAAATGACAAAAAATGAATGGTGATAGAGGAGCAACTCTGAGAATTCCGACAGTTATTCAGCCAATCACAAGCATGCGAGATAGAGGAATATGAAGCATTGAGGAACTGAAGAGTCAGGCGTTTTGGGAGGTATCCCAAGTAGTCTGTAGTTGTAGTTTAAATATTTGAAAGTAGAACTGAGAAAAAGGACTTTTTTCCTTGAAAATTTTGTAAACAATTTTGCTTGTAAGAGGAACTATTTCGTTTTACAAACAGAAATTGCAATTTTTGGCCTGCTGGAGAAAGCAAGATGTGGAATGTATCGATGTGATTAAATGAACAATGTTGAATGGGAACTATTCATTTTCAGTTGTGTTTCATTAACTGTGAGAGTGTTTGACTTCCTGAACCTATGTTCTTGCTGAATGTTTTTCAGTATATTTTGTGATTTTTTTCCACTGTGAGTAATAAGTATTGTTCATAAAATGATCGGCTATCTGGTTGTTTAAATATATTTATTTGTTCATGCATCTTGAAAGAAGTGTCATCTATCTGTAACTCTTCGAAGTGCTTGTACAAAATGTATTACTCACCAATAAATGATAATTCTACTCCCTAGGGATAGTTTAGGTAGTTAGTTTCTTTTTCTTGTTGTCTGTGATTGGGATGCTAGTGAGCTTAAGACGAGAGGTAAGAACCTATGCATCACATTGTGACACCTCCACACATCTTATCACCTTGCATCATTGATTAGGCACTTGCATATCATGCATTAAGTCAAAAATACAAAAACTCGGTGGGTTGGGCCGCAACCGGTAAAGCCTCTGTTTTGTTACTTTGACCTACGGTAACCGGACCGTAAACCGGACGGATTCCCTATACCAAACGGTCAATAGGCTAGTTGGGAACATTGAATAGGGAGAATCCCTTGCTGTTGTCGCCTGTGAATTGCCAGGCCTCAACACAGTTATAGCAAAACTCGACTCTTATGATCTTAATTCTTCATTTCTGTCAATCATCATAAGCGCTATAATTACATAATATTAGTAGATCCTATTTTTCCACTCATCACTCATGTTTGATTAAAATTAAATGAATTTATTAATTATTAATCCAAACTAGTTAATGCATGGTGTGATAACTGTAATTGCCTGATTCATATGGAAAATCTGGTGAAGCTTCATCACTTCTGAATTATTTATCTTATCTTAGTTGTCATAAGTTTTAAAATGGATTTAATGTGATCTTCATGAACCCTACTATACTATATGCTCATCACTTATTTTGAATTCTTATTTCTGAAATGTGTTAGTATCAACATTTTTGATAAAGGTCTAAAGTCACTTTTTAGGTTTTGACATGGTTTGGTCACATTATAACATTATTCTCTGATCAGTTTTGACCTTTACCCTAAGGTAATGATTATATACTAAGGTAATCCATCATCACCATGTTATGAAATCACAATTAATGCTGAAGTAATGGTGGAGATAGGGTGTTGGTAGTTGTGTTGCTTGACAGTCGCTATCTGTCAATTTTTAATCATGCAAACATCACTTGTAATAACTCACGTGTGTGACTCTCCTACGACTCATTATGTTTTGGTAAGTTATGTTAGAAATCTATTTTCTCTGTCAATTCGCGTTATGATGAATTTACAAGGGGATTTTCAGAGTTTTGATAGTATAGGGTATTTTGGAGTATTGCTGGTAATGCCTAGATTGTTGATGAATTGACTGCATCTTGTAATCTGTATTTCAAAAACCCTAGAGGTTTGTTTATTTGCTACCATGGCTCCAGTGTCTAGGTTCGAAATGATTGGTGATGAGTATCTTTATTCTTGTCTTGAGTGTCTATAGGTCGTGTCGAGGTTTGGATGGTTGGAGTTTCTATGGAAGTTTTTTGGTTTTAATATGGCAGTATCTAAGGCATTCACAGAGTCATTCAATGGGGTTTGTGCACATGTGGGAGACGTTGAACTGAGGCTCTCTGAGAAATTCATTTCTCGAGCCATTGGGTTTTTTACCCCTACTCATTGAAAAACCAAGTTCAAATATGGCTTCCCCTCCCAATTATTTATGAAGAAATGGCAGGCTCTTTTGGAGCTAATCATCAGGTATGTAACTTGCGAAGCTAGGCTGTCTCAGACGCAATTTTATCACCTTCAGTTGTTGTTGATATTCAAAGGGTACCCTGTCAATATGCCCCTTTTCTTCTTGAACATTTTGCACAAAATGTCATCCACCTATCAGTCTAATGTTGGGGATAAAAATAGGAGTTTGTTCCACCATGGGTTAATTAAAATTCTTGTGTCCTGTCGATTGGAAGAACTAGGTCAGATCTGGGATTATTTCCTTGTACGAAATAGGTTTGGTTCTAATGAGGAATGGCCCAAACATAGGCGTGTTAACAATGAAGAGGTCGAGCTTGAAATTGAGGACTCTAGTTCTCAGGGATTTGGGTGATGAAGGGTTTCAACATGACCAAACCCTAAGTCTTGATGATGTAAAAGTTGAGGTGGAAAATAGTGTTGAAACTCCTGCTAATAATTCTCAAAGTCGAGTAAAGAAACCCCCAATTCCCATAACATGTCAAAACAAGAATTCTTCTCATTCACAGGTTCATATGAAGTAAACAGAGGTTGAAGACTAGACTAGCCATGCTATAGGTAATCGAGCTATATGCAGAACCACATGCAGTATGACAGCCGCTCTGCTTTCTAAGAGGAATTTGATTATTGAGGATATCACAGTTATTGAGGTGAGTGACTCTTCAGACGTTTGACCAAATCCAGCTCCCATAGGTCCATCTGTGCTAGATCTTAAATACATGTCTGACTCTACAAACGAGGTTGTTGACAGTCAGCAAGTGAATCGTGAGGGTGACCAAGAAATTGATAGAAATCCTTACCTCACTGAAGAATCCCGAATAGACATGAACAGAGAGTCGAATGGTCAAACTGATCCAAATCCTCATCCCTGATTGATTTCCTCCCTGGAAACAGATTTAAAGGAAGCACAAGTTATACAAACAATTTCCCTGGAAGAAATTACAGCTTTAAAAGCTGAATTGATCACCTAGATTGAGAGATGGGATGTATTAAGAGGAAAGAAGTTGAAATGAAAAGAACTAATTAAAAGGATTTTGTTAAAGAATCAAAGGTTGAAAATACAGAATACGATTAACAGGACTAGAGCTGTCAGGTTCAGAGCTAAACTAAATGAAGCTAGGAGAAGTGTACCTATTCAATTCTCAGTCGAATCGGCTTTAAAAACCTGATATTTTGTTTTTCCAGTGACTTCTAAATTTTGTCTTTTGTATCTTACATTATGCCTACAGAGGTTTTTGGATAGATCTTTAAAGGTTAGTAATGTTTTGGTTTTCAAGTCATGGTCTAAATGATTAAATTGAGATATCTACAGAATTAAAATTCTGCAGATATCTCGCTCATGCTTAATTGATCATCATTAAATATTGCTAAACAACTTTTTGTTAAATATTTACAGGTGTCAAAGAAGCTGTTGGGATAAAACTAGATGTTGGCCTACATTCGTGTCTTTTGACTGTGCGTGGCTACTCAATGGAGAATGTTCGGGATATACAACTGATCGATGCTCAATGATTGCTTCGTTCCTATTTCTAAGCTTCTATTGGCATGGATTATCCAATATGGCGTTACTATTTGGAGAGTATAACGCTGGATTTTCTCCATTAAGTTAACCTCTCGGCGTATCCTTCTCTCCGGATGGTGTTGTAACAACATGCCTATGAGCCTGGTCGTGGTTGAGCCATATTTCGATAAGATTCGGATCTTTCCTGAGGAATAGGATTTCTATTTAATTAGTTGTAGTCTTTTAGTTTCCTTTAGAAGGAAATTTTAAACTGAGGCAAGGGGTTGGAATCTTGGAACTTGTGAAGAACAAATATATTTACAGTACTTTATATTATTCTGTATGCTTGTGTTCTTTTGGAACTATTTCTAAAGACTACTAGATTTTGCAGAATTTCTGGAGACATTAGCTAATTCTGTCAGTTATATCATGCTGTCTTGATGTTGTTGTTCCTGTGTTGAATTTCCTTTTCATATGTATGTATCTTTATATTATATGTGAAATTTTTTCTTTAATGGATTTTGAACAAAGGATATAGTGTTTAAGTGTGAATAAACCATTGATATATGGTAAAGTAAATGAGTTTCTTCATTATTCTTTTCATCAGTTAATTAAAATATTGTTTTATATGAAGTACTAACTGTGTGAATTGACTTTGTTTCATTTATACATTAGTGCCTGAGTATATTTATCATGCTTCAATACTATGTCAACTTTATTTTGATTACAAGTTTTATTTCATATTTAAATTAATTTCTGGTAAAATGTTGTTTTTATTGTAAGTTGATTTAGATATGTTCCTAGTGGTAGTAGGCTTTCCTAACATTACAGGATTACAGATCATTTCTTTTAATAAAACTTGTTATCACAGCATTTATTCAAGCTCCCAGTTTAGGATAGTTAAAATTGCATCTTAGGTCATTATAGAGCAGGATTAGGAGCTACTATTATTTTTTTGTTCTTAGCTTAAGGTATTTGTTAGCATTAGTTAGTCATTTAGATTAGACCTTTTGATAATTAAAACTTATCATCTACTCCTCAAGAGACTCTCTACCTTGAGAGCACATTTCACAGGTAGCAGGGCCTTTATCCTGTGAGAGAAAGTCACACCAAACACACACAAGATTGCAGTAAGTCGAGTGTGTGGGTTGTCTTTCCATAAGTTGGCCTAAGGTCAATTTTTCCAGCCAATAGGTTCTTAGGGAGGAAGTGCCTATACTCATCAAACACCTCCTTTATTAGACTTTTTGAACGACGATATTTTATCCTAGGACCATAGACTGGACATGCAATATTTCCGTTTGTTTGAATACCTACAAGATATATGTATTATATTTATAAGCATCAAAATATTATTAATTTAAATAAAAATGCATGATATTTACCTTAAAAACATATTAATTTAAAGTGCAACCGAAATTTACATAACACAAAAATGTGTTGACCCGGGAGCATCATGTATTGTCCATGTAAGTATTCCATGGAACTAGATTTTTTTTTCCCTATTTATCTAGAGATGTAATACATAGGGATGCCATCCCATAACTTCAATAGCTCATATATAAGAGGCTGAATATATACAATCATATCTTTAACTTGGTACTTACCTAATTTATTCAACAATATACGATGCTATTCAGGTATGTTTCCTAATATATAAATGGTGTTCTCATGCAACAATGAAACAAAAATGAAATAATATCATTACTTTCAAAAAAATACCTGGAATAATCATTGCCAACATTGTGTTCTCTCTCTTTATTAACATCCAAGGAGGAAGGCTATTGTTAATGACAAAAATAGGCCACAATGAGTAAGTAGAATGAAGCTCTTCAAATGGATTGAAACCATTAGTTTCCAATGAAAGTCTAACATTACAAGGTTCATCTTTAAAAATTGGTCATTTTTCTTCGATGTTATCCAATGAAGAACCATTTGCAGGCATGCGAAGTACACCATATTCACTTATGTTCTTTGCGTAGTAATCCATAAACTGTGCTATACTTTGGCACTTGAATAGTCATTGGAAACATGGAATTGTGGGAATATAACGAAGAACTTTGTGAGGCACCTTTTTTGTTACTTGATCAATTCGATGTCTACTAATTTCACATTGTTGGCATTTTTTTTGTGATGCATATTGTCCATAGTATATAATATGATCATTAGGACATGCATCAATAGCTTGATAGTCCATTCTAATTTCTTTCATAATCAAGAATACCTCTTGACCTGTGCGTGGTAAATTATTTGTTGGTGGTAATAGAAAATCACCCAATGGTTTGAAACATTGACAAAAACATGAAATGTAAACAATATAAATCATAAATATTGTGTATCCCTAATTTATGAATTAATTAACACCAAAAATAGAGTAAAATAGTGAAATTTTTAATATCTCATGTGAAGATGAAATTAATACATTACATACCTTATGCTTTGTGTGAAACAAGTGTTTGAAAAACCATTGAAAAATTCCAAGTTCACCAACAACAATATAGTAGATAGAATATTTTTTGTTGAGCCTTCATAAAAAGGTTCTTGGGACTTCTCAAGTAGAGGAACATCATGAATATCATGGAGGTTTTCCTCATCCAATGGAGTAAATGTGTCTTGGATCAATCTATTTATCTCATATTCATCTTGTGTATCAATAACTTCGTATTCGTCCATAGGATAATTATGAACTTCATCTTCAATATTATGATATCCATTTTCATCACCTTGTAAATTAGTATTTCTACTATAATTATGTGGAAAATAGCTCTCTGGAGGTCGACATTTAAGGGGCACTCTCTTTATAATTACAAACAATTTAATAAAATTAGTGTATAATATACAAAACATAAATTTTAAATGATAAATAATTTTTTGAATACATCATCACTACTATTACAAGAAGTACATTATCTAATGAATAACGTCTTACCAAAGGACGATATTAAAACCCCCCTTCAGCATGCCCCTTCTCCTTACAATGTTTCTCAGCACTTGTTCTTAAAATTATTATCATTCGCAAACCCCTGCAATCATTTCAAGGGCAATAACACTTTCCCTTCACCTCCAATACTTCCTTAAACTCATCATACCTCTTATTATTTTCTTCCCAAGTATATTTATTTGACATTGTAATAGCATATAAGAACAACACAAACTCAATCAATGCATAACTAAATTAAATAGAGTATATATATATTAGAGGATACAAAAAATTAAAGGGTGTGATAGGAAACGTGACAAATATAATTAGTAAATCCAAGTTGACTTTAGTTCGACATGTTACATATCACAAACAATACGCCTCCTTTCCAAATTATTAAGGAATAAGTTATTATGGGGGTCTATACTTAACACCAACCACTATATATTCGATATTTAGTGATAAAATTTAAATCCCCACCAACGGTTATGTTCTCCCAAGTAGTTTATGTTAGGAAACATGATGTCTCACAAGCACATGGGATCACAATGCTTAAACAATTTTTCACATAGGATATTACCACATGCTAGTTTACCCCTCTATAAATAAGAAACTAGACAAATAAAATATTTCAAAAGCAATGATCTTGTTTCCCTAATTAGTTCATCTTCATATTTTTTTAATCAAACAATGATTAAGAGGAAAATCCCAATGACATTATATTTACTCATTCGAAAAATATTAGTTCACTAACCACAAAACACAATGAAAAACTAAAATTTTACATTGATTTTCAAATTACCTAAAACACCCATTAATCTAAGACGAACCCATTCTTTCTCATGTACCATATTCCCTAACAAAATTATAAACTATGTCATGCTACATTCAAATTAATACCTCTTAATCATCCATATCTTGCCATGTTGGTATTGAATGTGATAGTATTGAGGAGAAAATGAATAGTCAACTCACTTTATGTATGTATGACCCTACACATTAAAGGAGATAAAGAATTTAAAAATACTAACTTGGAAACCAAAGGAGATCGTGCAAAAATTTGATGTGTTAAACCCCCCAAAAACTTTGATATTTAGAAAACCAACCGTAAACCAACTAAATATCGAATATTCTTAACACCAACCACTATATTTTTTATATTTAGTGATAAAATTTAAATCCCCCCCAATGGTTATGTTCTCCCAAGAAATTTATGTTAGGAAACATGATTTCTCACAAGCACATGGGATCACAATGCCTAAACAATTTTTCACATGGGATATTACCACATTCTAGTTTACCCCTCTATAAATAAGAAACTAAACCAAAAAAACATTTCAAAAGAAATGATTTTGTTTCCCTAATTAGTTCATCTTCAAATTTTTTTAATCAAACAATGATTAAGAGATAAATCTCGATGACATTATATTTACTCATTCGAAAAATATTAGTTCACTAACCACAAACCTCAATGAGAAACTAAAATTTTACAAAGAATTTGAAATTACCTAAAACACCCATTAATCTAAGGTGAACCCATTCTTTCTCATGTACCATATTCCCTAACAAAATTATAAATTATGTCATGATACATTCAAATTAATACCTCCTAATCATCTGTCTCTTGCCATGTTGGTATTGGATGTGATAGTATTGAGGATAAAATGAATAGTCAACTCACTTTATGTATGACCCTACACATTAAAGGAGACAAATAATTTGAAAATACTAACGTGGAAACCAAAGGAGATCGCGCAAAAATTTGATGTGTTAAACCGGTACCAGACTATTGCACTCACAGATCAAACAATTAGAATAAAAATTGTTACAACTATAGAAAAAAATTTGATGAAATATGTCTTAAGAACATGTATTTATAGATCAATGATCATGGCAATTACAACGAAAATGCACAACAGTCAAATTTCAACAACAATAAAAAGTCAATGACTGTTACTGTGATGACCGTTGATTTGTAAATGTTTAGAGTTCCGTCGCTAGAGCAACGAATGTGCATCTTCATCACAATAGAGATGAACATCCATTGCCATAGAGACAAATAGTAATTTTTGTCACAATAGTGATGATGATTGGGGGCCAGAAGAATTTTTGTTCAAAATATTTATCAATCTATCCACGAAAATAACCATTTTAACTTATTTGTGGAATATTTAATGGAATTTTTGAGCCATATGTACTAGTGTTATGTCACAAATCCGATGAATTTCACTGCAAAGGGAATCATATAACCGATGACTTGGAGGTCGAAAATATGATGGCCTTTACTGCATAGGGATTCGGATAGTTGATATGCCAAACCATCAGTGGTATAGCACCTCTGTCGTATTTGATGGAAGATCCAACAAGAAAATTTTCATAGGTCCGTCATATTTCCGACGTCCTTACCCATTACATCTGGTGGAATTGTGATACTATCAACACATAGAACCATTAGTATAATTATACTGTCATAGGATTTAATGGGAAATGACGTCAAAAATCCGACGGACCTGTGAAAATTTATATTAAAAAAATCCCATGTAAACCCACCTAAGAAGGTAATGAACTTCCCACTCTTTGGTTGAATTTAACTAGCATAATATTACATTTAAAAGTTGTTTTTAAATGCATGGAATGACTGTATGCATTTATAGATCAGTTTTAAAACTTGGAATGAACTAGTCTCAATGTGAATGATTAATATTCAATCATGGAAACTCATGAGACTAGTTTTGCCTCAAGGATATCCATTTACCCCTCCACTAACGAATAAGGGATGGATGGTATGGCTATTTACTCACCAACCAAGTCTTAGATGTAACCAAAATAATTAATGGTTTTCAAAACTCATTTACTTTTGTTATAGCATAAATCTTGTATGCATCAAAGAGGAATCAATGCCATTGCAAAAATATGAAATGATACCCCATGTAAACCCTTATATGATCAATTGAAAAATTGATTTTGTCTAATGGCATGTAGTTGGAATATAGATAATGCGTTTGACTATATTACACAAGGTAAATGATAATATAGAACTAATCTTTCTTATTAAAAACACTTAAAATTTGTAAGTGATGAAAACCGGGGTGATAACAAATGATGATAACATTATTAAAATAATCCCCCCTCATAAAAAATTCTCCCCCTCCCATCTTGTTTTTAGTTTTTAAGTTTAACAAAATGTAGCCCCTCTACTTGGTACTTGATATAATAAATTACCAGATTCCAGTTGGAGTTGATACAACTTTTAACATATACAAATATGGCCACAAGCTAATAAATTTACAATATATTCATGTCTACTTTAGAATGAATACTATATGCTTGAAGGAATTCATTTCTACATGATATTCAACTCCTCTTTGGCCTTTACTAGGCATCCAAACAACATGACGTTAAAATATAGTTGTTGTCACCCTTTATCACATAAAAGGATTTGAAATTTCCATCTGATAACTTAAAATAAAGTCCATCTATATTTGTAAATGCACAAGTCAAATGATCTGGGAATCTAAGGCATTGTTGCAACACATGTGGATGGAAGGTCACCCCACCCCCCAACTATCTGTCATTCAATTTTCAAACACCATGTAGCACTTCATTTCCTAGTGTATGTACCAAACACAAAATAAATTAAACATTATCCAATGTTTCACAATAGTCCTATGGTTAACAAATTGGTATTCTAGAAAAGAAACACTTGCTATCTCAAATACTGCCAAAGGTTCAAAACTAGGAACCATTACTAAAGGGTTTGATAATCACAAGTGTAGCTCATAGAAAATCCATAATAGTTCCATGTCTTAAACTTGTAACACAACCTTTCCCATCTAGATATCATAAATAATATTACAACCAGCATGGTTTCATCCACCAATGTTCACCCTCCTCGTCCAAAAAAATGCACTTCGGGAAAAAATATATTCTTATTATTTATAATTGTATATCGCGCTAATAAAATTGCTAGACACAACACTTGCAATCATGGCATAATATAGAATATTGGTATTGAAGCCGTATATAGGAAAAATGTTGGGTCCTGAATTTACCCCTTTTTTTCCTACTCTATTTCATCCTTTCTCCCTATTTTTGTCCCCATTTTGTAGCTGAATTCCTATCTTTCTCATACAAACAAGCATGAAAGTTCCAGGTATAAATAATTATTCATTATTTCATTTTATGCTTGTTTTACTTACAATTATGAATTTTACCTTTCATCTATGCTGATCTGTTAATGATTTGAAATAAGGATTTAGAATCACCAGGTGGCACAACTACAACAACTCGTCATATCTGGAATTTTGTCCCTCTTGGAATTACCTACCTATTCAAATGACACTGTTAACATTAATACATAAAGAATATTGGATACTCCTTCATGACTGCAACTGAAACTCCCCAAGAATCTTCCACATTTCATCAAGCATGTCAGTTCGCAGAACAGCTCAAAGTAAAATCCTATTTATTCTTGAGTTGATTTTATGCAGGGGATTGATAGCTTTAATTTTCTTGATGATTCGACCACCTACAGATCAAATATATTCATGGATTCCCTAAATTTATGTAATAGAATATATTTTCCCTTGTATAAGTATGCGTAGGCAAGGAGAGCCAAGGGTTCGAAAATTATAAGAGATATATAAAAGTGCCTGTAACTATAACCACATTTTCTATCAAATTAATAAAGGAGTGAAAATTCTTAGTATTTCTCTGCTGTATACTTTGTGAGCTTTTGACAACATATATATTTGAAGGACAGGGCTTGCCTTCTAACAGAGTTGCTGGTATTTTAGATGCTTTAGTATTTTATTTCAGTTGTGTGTGGAATTTCAGTTTGATATATATTTACAATTAGATGCAACTATATTTATTCAGTGATTTCATTATATGGTTTTCCTTTGTCTTTCTATAGGTTGTTTGGATTGACAATTGACTGTGTAGTTAATATTTCCTTTCATGCAAAACTGTGTTAGTATCTGTTACAGGATTACTCAGCTCCTGTGTTGTGTGTGTTATTCATCTTTCTAGAGTTTTCCTGATTAGATAATTCCTTTGCTTTTATGAACTTGATGTTTGATTAATGAGTAGAGATCTTTCTAATTTGGTAAATTAGACTTCCATTTTCTGCTAAAGTAATTCTAAGTGGATTTCTCCTTAGATAATAAAACTTAAGATTAGCATGATAGGAAATAGAAGTTCTTTTCAATTCCTAGATGGGTAATCTTATTTTCGTTTCTTACAGAGAGTTGAGTTAGCTGAGCAGTAATTAGAATTGAGTGATTTTCATTTTATTTATCAACTACTGAAATTTTTTATGCATAGACTTTGCTAATTACCTTTGAAATAACATACTTCCCTAGGTTGACAAGTGAATATTAAACACTCTCCCTATTAAGTAATTAATGAGTATATAGAGTGCCCAAAATTTTGGCACTGTTGTCGGGGAATGTAATTGATAGGAATAATTAGTAGTTGAATTGGTTCATTTTCTTTGTTAGGCCTGATTATCAAGTGCAGGATCGATAAGAATTAGTGAATATTTTCACATCCTTCAACAAAACAAATGGGTTCCTAACTTGAGGATAATGTATGATTCATAAGCTTGCATGATTGATAAGTTTGCATGAATACAAAAAGAAATCAATGGGATATTCCCAGAAACCCCGAGAATACTAACTTGGTAGGTGGAAGAGGTCATGGATGTAGCCCAGGATTAGGGATAAAGACATTTGTTGATGAATTAGTTTGTAGGGTTAGTTCTTCTATTGGGGATCGAAATCAAGGACCATCATATGTGGGAAGAATCCCTATTTATCCTAGGCTAGAAGCATCAGTGTCAACTGTGGAGAGAATAGTAGGAGTTGCAACACCATATGATATCCCTATGGAAGGAAAGTTGGGAGATAAGGATAGTTCTGTGGGATTATGTGGACCAAAGGAGGTCTATCGAATCAATGGAGAGGAAGTTACAGAAGAGGAGCGGTTATAGTTTCAACAGAAGTTTGAAGATCATAAGAATCAAGAAAATCTAGAGGAAGAGGTAATCATGAATAACGAGTGTCGCCATGACAATCATGAAGAAGAGGTAAGGGACAATCATAACGATAATGGTGACCTCCATAATGAGGATAAATTCACCACACTCCAATTCCCTATTTGGAAACCATTTGGAAGGATCCCATGAAGAATATTTCACCCTCAGTGTTACCTCACTTTCATTGGAAGTCCAAAGAGGATCTAGATGAGTTCCTCTTTGAGTTTGACATCCTCTATTGAAGTTATGACTACACCTATAGTGAGAAGAAGCCGAAACTCTTTCCTTCTACCTTGAAAGATAATGCCCTATGCTGGTTTATGAGCTTGGGTGGAGAAATTGTCTCAACTTGGGAGCAAATGAAACAAGTGTTTCTTAGGAAGTATCAAGAATATTGTAGGATGAAGGATAAGAGATAATATTTATTTAATATAGTGCAAATATATGATTATGGTTTGTATTATTTTTTGGAAATAATTCTGTATAATGTGTAGAGTTCAGGCCAAACCACTATTTGAAGGGATGTCCTCAAGATCATTCGGCTGCGGAGAATAAGAGAAGACTATCTAGAAATGCTTGATATATTAGGGAAGGGATATATCTCAAAAGAATATTTTGATCACATTGTGGACTTATGTCGATAATATTCTAGGGGTTCTTCTAGAACTAGCACAAAGGATCGAGACATTTTATCATGGGCACATAATTCAACTGGTGGAGTTGCTACTCGGGAAGAGATTGGTAATCTCCCTGAGAATTTTAAAACTGACATGATGAATTCCATCTATTCACAACTGAATGTCATGAGAAAAAAATAGAAACAAGTGGTTGAATATCTGGTACTTGGGGTGTTCTTCCTGTTGCCTCCTTTCACACACTTAGGGGGGGACATGGTATAAATATTCAAGCCACTCAGTGTGTCCTTGGGACAAAGTATCGAGTCAAGGATATCACCTTGTTCTTGACTCCTCCGTTTAGGAAAACTCCTAACGAAGCCAAGTGGGGTAGACCCTACAAGTTACTAAGGATGGTTACTTAGATGATGATGGTATTAAATGAGTAAGATTTTTAGGAGTTTTGACTTAACAATTGTAAACAATAGATAACATGATGATACAATCACAAATAAGCACAAGATGACACCCAATCACATATAGATTGAAATAAATAAATAGTTGACTAGTGCCTTTAAATGGATTCAAAAATAATTAAGAGTGCTTGCAAGTGATGGAGTGAATGTTGTGCAATTGTATCTTGGTACGTTTTAAATTAATGTGAAAATATGAGTGAATTAAATTAGGTAGGGGGACTCAAGATATACCCGGGGGGTACTTCGAGTATGTCCAAAATTAACAACCACGCTACAGCTACCCACAAGGAATGTGTGGGCTGGATGGAATTTGTGAAACTCTGTTCATAATACACCCTCTAGGATGTAATAGAGATCGACGCCTTGAGGTCACTGTCTAGCAGTTCCCACTTCCTTTGGGTATTTTTCCATCGTTTATGGTTTAATTGAGGCTTCATATTTTCACCTGAGGTAGTTAATTGGGGAAAGTGAATCCTAATTATTCTAGTCACTCGCATTGCTTTTGATGCAGCTTGACTAATCGGATGAACCACATCCAAGTGCAGAGCATACACATTGGAGTCTTGTCAATTTTAGTAAATTTTAAGAGCGTGCTCTTGTTAAAAAAAGACCCTCTAGGAATATATTTTGGTCCAAGTGGACCTCAATTGGGAAATCAAGGAGGGGTTAATTTTACTACTTGTATGTGAAAAGTAACAATGGAAAAACACACACCACAAGTTTTCTAATTAATTCTACCATGATCCTCTTTCACCTTTCGGTTCAATCGGGGATTCGTGGGGTAAGTATTAGTACTAATTTGATTTCAAAATATGGAATAATGAGAAATATGATCAAAGTATACAATCCTGCGTGACAAGACTAAGCTAGAGAAAAAAACGGGAAAAAATGCAAAAAAGTGAAACGGACGTAGATCTCCCTTGGGGGATGGGGAGTGGGCTAGAAAGAGCCTACTAGAAGTGATTATTTTTTATTATTAAGGGTCACAATATAAGAAAACTAATTTTCACTTTGTTCCTTGTTATTTGGGATCTAAAGGCTTACAACAAGCTTACAACAAGTTTAGAAAGAAGCATAGTGGTGGGGGAGGCCTCCGGGAAGCTTTGGTTTGCCCAAGAGACGGAAAATGGGAAGAGTCTCATTATATTTTTGTTAAAACTGCTAAAGAAACTGATAAATTAAAATCAAATGTTCCCAAAAAAACTTTAAAAGTGTTTTGGGTCACCAAACTAATTATCGGAGAGAGACTAAGTTAAAAATTGTTAAAAAAGGGGTAATTTAGTTTTGCAAAAAGGAACCAAGGAAAGCGAGCTTTCCTTGGGATCTTGGCTTGCTGTTTTCACATCCATAATGATATGCGCTTTTTTTGTAGAATTTAAAACTTTAAAAAACAAAAAAAGTAAACTACCTTATGCGCAAGCTACAAATTTCGTTTATAATGCTTGCAAAAGAGGGTAATTTGAACTAGATCTCTTCAAATAGAACTTTGCATGCAAGATAGAATTGAGATCTAAAATTAGGAAAGGATCTTACTAAATATATCTATATATGATTTTCTTAATGAGATATATCTAAGCGATAAGATTCTTTAAAGGTAACCAATTTGAAAAAAAATTAAATTTTGAAGGAGGAGGAAGAGGAAAAGAGAAGTACTTGTTGCTGAAATAGATCTGCAAAAGAAACTTGTCAGTGAAGCACTAAGGGGCACAATATTTGAAATATTTATTGGAAATACAGTGTAATCAAACTTGAACTGCAACTCTTCCAATCATGGAAAGACTGCAAGCTAAACAACAAATCCCGCAAACAAAACTATTAAATCTGAAGGTACATATGAGAAATAGATGACATAGCATGAAAATAATATTATTTAGCATGCAAATATTAGCTCATTCAAACATATGTAGAAAAATAGGAGTAATTAAACTTACTTATAATGATCTATTCCTATGATTCCAATAATCATTCAGGCAGACAACAGTTTAATGCACAAATTGAAAAAATAGCAGTTCACCTCGAAAGCAGCATGATAATGATGATCCAAACATGAAAAGCAATCCACAATTTAGCCTCCAAATATTCTCTTTATTTCAACAAAAAGGATGATCAATACAATATTACACAATAGAAATCCTTTCTTCCTAGCTCTAACTAGCTTGGAAAAGAGAAAGGTTTCTTTATTTATATCCAGACTGGCCAAGAGGGGCGCATGCCTGACTGAAGGAGAGATTATAGATGATGGAGAGTTAAGCCGAGCCTGATATGATGATGAAATAAGTTTAATTGGACTGGAACTGTAAATTAGAGTGACACCTCACTTAGTGAACTTAACCACCCATCAAACAACTACCATATTGATCCACACGTGTGGAGGAGAGAGAAAGGAGGGCACAACCCCAAGATCCACATGATCCTGTTAAGCTCCACTTCATCCCTAATCCATGCCTTTAGTCAAGGAATGATAAATCTCGGTCAATCTGAAGCTGATGAGACCGATTTCAGTGAAATCAGAGCAAATTCCAATGATTTAGGATTTTGGATTTGCTCCATTATTTAATTAATTAATATTTGATTTTTTTGGATTTTCTTACCTAAGTGATGGAGAAATCATTCAAAACGTAGGAAAAGTGGGTTTATGGGTTTACTGGGTTCTCTGAGCTAGAAAATGAGCACCCCATGATTGAAACTGAATTTTAACCCCACTTTTATTACAAGACCAATTTTTCCATTTAGACTATTAAAAAATAGCCTAAGTTTTGTGGAAAAATTAAAATTAAAAACTAAAAAAAACAAAACCTAAGGGGACTTAACACATGTTGATATGACTCTACCATAATGCCTAGCATGTTTATACATTGACACATAGACTCTGTTAAGCCAGAATTTTGTTTCTTCAATTTTGGTTTGATTTACATTTTCTTTCAAGGCTTTATTTACTTTATTTTGATTTTTCCCTCCTTTTGGGAAATTTTGTTTAGTGTTCATTTGAAATTTTGAGCTTGCTTTAGAAATTTTGAATTTTAAGTTATAGGTTTGTTTTTGTTAAAGGGATTTTTAAAGTTATTTTATCAAATGGTGGGTTCACAAGGCATACTATGAGCATACCTATCACCCTAGCAACTTTAAAACTTCATACAAAGTGTCCAAAAGCTGAAAAAGAGCGAAAAAATAGCACTAATGATATTCTTGTAGCGCTGGAGAAAAAAATTACAAAGGGTGCGCTACAAGAATATTGCGGCCCTTGTTTTTCCCCGATTTTTAAGCAAATTTTGTCAGATTTTCAAATGATGAATGATCAATCCCATGCCGACAGTTGTTTGCTTCATGTGAGCTACCAAATTGTCATGATTCCAAGTGTGTTTAGGTCGTGAAGAAAATCATGGCCATTATTACTCTTAAGGCGGTTTGGTTTGACAGTTAGCAGCGAGATTCGGTTTAATATGGCATGATTTGTCATTGCATGCACTATCAAAGGTGAAGGAGGAGATCGTGGGTAACCATAATCGCTAAAAGACCGGATTGTGTCCCTATAGAGCAGAAGCAAGGTTATGAAAACTAACGGGAAATTAGGGCTTTTCAATTCCACTACTTGCAGTCAAATGAATCATTGAGAGACATATGTACACTCGAGGAGAAGCATTTGACAACTCAGGGCTTGAGTTTAAACCATTACAGTCGATCAGTTGGCAGGTATTTCATGATAAACCCCTGTAATTGAAAATTTGGGGATTTCCTTGGTGGGGTCGTTCTAGAGAAATTGATCGATGGAGAGGTTAAAATATGCTCCTAAATGAAATTTTAACCCAAGAAATAGATACCTGATCTATTCTGAAAAGTTTTGTTGAACAGAGCACTGAAAAATAGCCATTGGTTTGAACTATCCAGTTATTGAAGTTCGAAACAGTCTAAGGTGAAGGCTGTTTATGTTTTAGCACTCAAACTACACCAAAAGCTCTGATACTTATACACATTGAGTTTAACGAGTTGAATGACTAGGATTTTTGGCAGACCTAAGGACATTTTCAGTATTAAAGCTACAGGAAGCTAATGTGAATATATTGCAGAAGATTTTGTTTGCTCATCACCTTACAAGCAGTCCTTAGTTGCATTGGAAAGCCTGGATACTTGAATTGATCTAAGTGCTGTCTTCTATGACTTATATCAGTTTGTATTGATGGAGAATGTCATATCTAAAATGGATATTATACATCATAACTAATTTCTTTAACACTGCAATGAAAAGTTTCAGCAACCTGTAACCTCAAACATTTCGACATTATGGTTTATTGTGCATTTTGAAGATGGGCAGTGTTATTTTGTTGTTGTGACAGTCTCATTCATGATTGAATCTTACTCTCAAGTTTGTTGAAGGAAGAAAGGATTTGAATAGTAGATGAAAACCTAGTATCAGTTGGATGAGCTAAAGGAGATAAGTTTGAGATGAACAATCTGCAATCAATCTAAAGTGACAACAGAGTTCCTTCATGAAATACCTTCATTGTGCAGATATGTTCATGAATCATGCTGACAGGTTGTAGTTAACCTATACATAGACCTAACCCATGTTGTTAAAGCAAGAGAGCATTGAATCCCTCGGTGATTTGAATTTTTCCAATATTGGGAAGATTTATTTTACCTTTTAAAAAATAAACAGGTTTGTCAAGAAATAAGCAGAAAATCAGTCCATAGAGCATATTTTGAACCCTAAGGCCAGACAACTTCTAGTTTATGAAGGAAAAAGGATGGGAAAGAGTGGTAAAAGTGGTAAAGTGAGTAGGGCTGAACCCACTGATTTAACTTGGATTGAAAAGCTCCCTGATTGTGCTGAGTTGTTTCAACAGGCCGGTTGGATGAATTTCTTCAGGAAGATAGATGGGTACAATGCAGAAGTGTCCTGTAAGTTTGCTCAAGGTTTCAAAAATGATATGGTCATCTTTGATTCTCTCAAATTCAAGCTGACAGTAGAGCTAATTGTAGAAGCCACTGAGATTAGGAATGAGGGTGAGCCCTGGTTCAAGAAGCTGCCTTTTGACTTTGAACCACAGATATATTTATTACCCAATGTCACTCCTGATTGGAATAAAGGTATCCCTATTCGGAATTTTAGAAAAGAATGGGTTGATCCAATCAGGATACTACAGAGCTATGTGACTTGTGAGGGTAGGTATGGATATGTATTCAAGTATCACTTTAGATCACTTCAACATATGGTGGGAGTCTCAAAAATGAACCTGCCTTTCTTCTTTTTGAAGAGCTTACAGAAAATGTCCAGTAGGGTTAAGCAACATGAAGACCATACATCTTAGTCAATTTTTCATCATGGCTTAATCAAGTTAATCATCAACAAAGTTTTGCAGAAGGAAGGGAGATCTTGGGACTTTTTTATCTTTTGGTCTGGTTTTTAAACCAAAGATGAAGATCAAAAACCTAAAAGGCAAGCTGAGAAGGGTAAGGTTTTGATGAGGAAATTAGGTAAAAAGTCTAAGCCTGAAGATAAGCCAGAGGTTAAAGTTGAGGAAGCATCAAAGCAGGTGGAAAAGGATGATAGACCCAGAGTATTTTCAGCTAGTAGCAAAGGCAAGTACTCACTGTTTGAAGGCCAAAAGCAGCTGCTACAGCCCATAGTACCAACAGAAGTCCCTCATAAAATGAAAACTGCTGATACACAAAAGGTGACTGTACATGAAGAAGAATTGCAAGACAAGTAGAGAAGCCCCATTACTGTATTGTCCGATGATGAAGGTTACCTTTTAGAAGAGGAGCAGGTATAAAAAACTACAATTGAAACTGAAACCTACAGAGAGATTCCTTCTTCAAGCAGCAAAGCAGCAAAACCTAACAGAAAGGGGAGTAAGCCTGAAATAGTAGAGTTGGCTGCTATCCAGCATCAAGGAAAGGAGTTGAAAATGCCAGCAGAAAAACCATCATATTTAAGACCTAAAACTAGGTCAAGGAACAAGCTAATACTGAACATGAAAAAATTGCTCAATCCCAGGTTATACACAGATGAAGTTACTGTGTTAGATGATGTATCCCCTGATGAAAATCCAGAAATTAAGAAAGCTAGCAGAAAAGGTAAGAAGCCATCAGCTGTAAAAGCTCCTTATGTACAGCCTGTAGAAGTCAAGAGTTCGTCAAGATCATTAGAATATTCAAGCAAGCCTGCATCTAAATTATCTGCAATAATTTTTGATATAAAAGATAAACTCTTAAAATAGCAGCAAGAAGAAAAGGCAAAAGCATGTCCTGTTGAAAATCAGGAGTGGGAGGAAGAAGATGAAGCTATACTCAGGCAAGCAGGAATTATAAAAGAGCCTAGTATTCCTATTGATTTCTCAGACTTTTTAATGCAGGATGCAAATGTACTGGAGATCCCTAGTTTTGATGAAGAAAACTTGCAGGAAAGTATTTAGAAATACAAGCAACAAATGAAACACTTACAAGAGACTAATAATGGGTTGTTTAAAGTCAACAGGGGGCTTATAGAGGAGCTGCAAGATGTTCATAATCATTTCCTGGAGCTATCAGAAGTGTCTAAAGAGGTGCTAAAAAGGAAAAGAGCTACTGACAGGTATTCCACAAAGCTGGAGGAAACAGTTCAGGACCTACATCAGAGAAACAAGGAGCTCATGAAGAAGATTAATGACATGGAGAAGGAACAAAAGAAGGCAAAGAGGAAGTCACAAGCGCTAGATGGTATTTCCTTGTTGGCAGAAGCAGCAAAATATCTTTAAGCCAGTTGTCATTTAGTTAGTTGTTATCTTTTGAGTAAACACAGATGTTAATAATTTACTATTTTTAGCATTTTTGTAATTTTGTAAGTTTATACTTTTTACCTTACTCCAGCGAGTTGAGGGAGGAAGTTAGGGTTTTAGAACCAACTGATTTTGTAAAGAAACTCTATTTAGGGAGATGAGAGAATCATTAGCAGGGTTCGATTTTTGAGAGCTTTCAGGAGGTCTTCAAGCTTAGTTGATTTTCGGACTTGTTCATGAGCAAGGTACAAAACTCTTGTATGCAGTGGTTGATGAAACTATGAGATATTTATGAATTTTACCCTTCAGATTTATGTATTGGCTTCATTTTCATCTTTTCTAGTTGCTTAAATTGATAGATTCATTGACTGGTTTATGTTATATTCTGGTAATGCCTGTCATTTATGTTTGAACCTCAATACTATTTTTGTTTGATCTTGTTATATATATCATGCATATTCATATTTTATTGCTTATGATTCAGTAGTTTCTTTACTTATGAATGTATTCCCTGACTGTTCTCAAAGTTCACAACCAAAAACACATTGCAGAAACCCTAAACCTTAATTTTATTGAGTTTTATATTTGAGTGTGTGTTGGCTTGTTTCTTTGGCCTTAGAAACAATTTCTGGCACAAACATCTTTGGCACCGTTGCCGGGGATGAAGCTAAAGCATATCTTCCCTGGGATACTTATCAGTTTTCCTGGTTTAAGAGGTGGACTTGAACCAGCATTTTTGAAGGCTGTTTTTCACCAAAATTGTCACACTGGCTTTTAGAGGAGTGGGAACCAGGAGCAGATGTACTTCACCATTACATTCAGGGGTTTCAGACCCTGAACAGATCTTAAAAACAACAAGAAAGCTTAGAAGGTCTCAATCTCTACCAGCCTCTTGTGACCCTGACCAGTTGGGTGTTTTACTACATTCAGCTGAAACCTCACCTTGGGTGAAACCTACCATTCCTGAGAACACTTTTCAATTTTTTACTAATCCTCAAACCTTTTTGAAAGCGAAGACTGCTTCTCCTGGTAAAATACCTCTCTTTCAGCTGAAAACAGGAAAGAGCCCTTTTCAGACAAGTTTCAGTCAAGCTTCCTCATCTTCAAAACCTATCAGTACAAAAATGGCATCCCAAAACCCTCCCATGGATATGATGGACCGCATGGTTGCAGCCAGGTATGCACCATTAGTCTTACCTCAACCTTTGCATGCTTTGCCTAGAGGTGATTACCAGAAATATATGCCTAGGTTCAATGGTTAGGGGGAGACCACTGCTGAAGAACACTGGGAGGCTTTCCTAAGTTATGCTGACAATCAGAACATTGAGATCAAAGATGTATGGATGAGGGTATTTGTTCAGAGCCTTAATGGGGATGTAAGGAAGTGGTTCAGAGAGTTGCATGCCAACTCAATCACTATAATTGAAGAGCTCTGTGATCTTTTAATTAGGCAATGGGGAGACACAAAGGACCACACCTATTATATAACTGAGTTTGGAGCTCTCAGAAGGAAAAAAGAGGAAACTGTTGCAAATTTTTCCAAAATATTCAACAAAATGTATAGTAGGATTCCAGCAGAAATTAAGCCTACTGAAACATCAGCTAAACTCACCTATGCCAATGCCTTTGACCATGAATTTTCTCTATTTCTAAGAGAAAGAAGACCTATCACCC
This sequence comes from Pseudotsuga menziesii, assembly GCA_001517045.1. Lineage (NCBI taxonomy): Eukaryota > Viridiplantae > Streptophyta > Pinopsida > Pinales > Pinaceae > Pseudotsuga > Pseudotsuga menziesii. The sequence continues at coordinate 706,799 of LPNX010721471.1, read as the reverse complement.
TACTGAATATGCAAGATGCAGCATTGGAGGTTGAATCCAATTTGTTGGCTTCAAACAGACTTAAGAAAGAAACTCCCCAGCAGCTTTATGAGAGAAAAGGGAAAAAGGAGGCTGTTTCAACAAGTGTTGCTCCTTAGTCTGCTGAGGCCAAGATAGATGAGATGGCAAAGCTGGTAAATATTCTAACTACCAAACTGAATAAACTAGAGCTTGAAAAGAATTCTGCTAAACCTGCTCCAGAAGCTGAAAGGAATCCAAATAACCAGAATCAGTTCAGGAGGCAGTTTGCTCCTAGATTTATACCAAGAGAGCACATGAATAATGACATCCAGCGAGAAAGGAGAGAGAATGAGGACCAAAGAGTGCCCCCACCTTTTCAAAATAATGTAGTTGATGAAGAAGAAGTTGATGGACATCCGCTCTTTGAAGAGACTGAGATTGATCAGGATATGAATCACTTTGGAGATGGTTTGTCTACAGGTTTTGTTACTAAAAAATATTTTCTGAACGCTGAGTATTATGATGCTGATATGTATGAACTTGAAGATGATTTAGAATTTTATAAAAATGCTGTAAATGCTGCTGCTCAATAGAATGAACATAAGAAGACTATCAATCTCAGATCAGGTCCAAAGCAAGTGGTCCAAATTCCAAAGAAGAAAGCACCAGTTCCAGCTGCACCTGTTCCTGCTGTACCTGTTCCTGCTACACTTGTTCCTGCTAAACAAGTACCTGATCCTGTCATACAGAAGAAGTAATCTGCAGAAAAATATAAGAAGAATGCTGAAATTGAAGAGGTAAACAAATCTGTCCAGAGTTTTAGTTTGGAGAATGAGTTAGGAAAATTAAAAATTCCTGTACCTTTGACTGAGTTAATAAAGAATCCCTCATACAAACAAACAGTTCTGAAAGTGATGAATTCAGCCAATAATCAGCCTGTTTCAGACACTGTTAATTTGCAAGAATAAAGTTCAAAAATATTCATCGGATCAGCCCTAGCTGAAAAAACTGAAAATGAGGCTAGTGCTTCACCTCCTTTTTATGTCACCTTGAATGTCCATGACCAAATGATTCACAATTGTCTATTAGACTCAGGAGCCTCTCACAATTTGATGCCCAAAACTGTTATGGAAGCCTTAGGTCTGAGTATTACCAAGCCCTACCATGACCTATATGCCTTTGACTCCCGAACAGTTAAGTGTCTGGGAGTAATAAAAGATATGGTAGTTAGTCTTGCTCAGTTGCCTATGAAAAGTGTAATAATGGATGTTGTGGTGGCTGATATTACCCTGAAGTTTGGTCTACTTCTGTCTAGGTCATGGGCTAAGAAGGTTGGACGAACCTTACAAATGGACCTCTCTTATGCTACCATTCCGGTGTTTGGTGGAGAAACTAGAAGACTATACAGAGAGCTACAGTTTGCTTACATAGTCACAGATGACAAAAACCCCACTAATCATCCCCTATATGCTGTTGACAAAGATCTAGGGACCTGCATGTTGAATTTCAGTGATGAAGATAATTCTGTTGGCCTCTTACAAGTTGAAAAAGAAAAACCAGTGAGACATTGCAGAGAAGAAGAAGATCAGCTGTGGGAATTGTATTTTGATGCATCTTCGTGCAAAGAGGGTGCTGGAGCTAGAGGTGAGATAGTGAAACTCATGTATAAGCTGGAGTTTGTTACCACTAACAATATTGCTGAGTATGAAGCTCTGCTACTAGGACTGAAAGCTGCTAAAGACTTAGGCATTCAGTAAATTACTGCATATGGCGACTCCAAGTTGGTTGTTCAACAGGTGAAGAAAAACTATCAAGTAAAGCAAGATTTGTTGAAGGTCTATCGGAATGAGGTATGGGATATTCTTGACAATTATTTTATAGCATTTAACATCACTCCTATTCCAAGAAATCATAATGAGACTGCAGACTCTTTAGCTTTGGCTGCCTCATACTTCAAAATTCCTAAAAGTACTCACCTAAGGTATCCCATAGAGGTGAGGTACAGACCATGTGTACTTGACAATGTGAAGCACTGGAGGGTATTTGAAGATGACATTGAAATCAAAAAATTTCTTGAGCTTACAGATGAGTTTACTAATGCCCAAATTGATCAGGATGAGGATGAAGGAGAAGAACAAAATGATGAGTTTGCTGAAAATCAGTTTGTTACAGAAGAGATAGCAGGTCATAAAATCATTGAGTTGAAGAGTAACTTCATACCCAAAGGTTTAGTTCCTATTGGAAGAATATTTACAAAAGATGATACTCCCTCAAAGCCAGTGGTTCAATCTTCAGAAGACAATGTAATGGACTGCAACATTGGTTCTGCTAAACATCCAAAAATGGTAAAAATTTCCAAATCTCTGTTAGTTGAACAAAGAAATAGATACATTAAACTTTTGAAAGAACATGTGGATGTGTTTTCCTGGTCTTCTGAAGAGCTGAGAACCTATGATACAGCAATCATTCAGCATAACGTCCCACTGAAGCCTAATGTTAAACCTTTCCGATAGAAATTAAGAAGGATAAATCCAGCTTTATTTCCTGTGATTGAAAAGGAAGTAAAGAAGCTGTTGGATGCAAAGATAATAGTGCCTCTCAGGTACTCTTCCTGGGTTGCTAATCTGGTTCTTGTCAGGAAAAAGAATGGGGAAATCAGATTATGTGTTGACTTCAGAAATTTGAATAGATCATCATTGAAAGACAACTACCCTCTTCCGAAGATCGAACAAGTGTTGCAGCAAGTGGTTGGAGCTCAAAGGATATCTATGGTGGATGGTTTCTCAGGGTACAATCATATTGCAATGCACCCTGATGACAAGGAGAAGACAGCCTTTACAACTCCATGGGGGACATTCATGTATGACAAGATGCCCTTTGGCCTGATGAATGCTGGAGCAACTTTTCAGAGAGCAATGGACATTGCCTTTGTTGGGGAAAAGGATAAGTTTGTGGTCATCTATTTGGATGATATTACTGTATTCTCAAAATCTGATGATGAACACTTGAAACACTTGAGGCAGACCTTCCAAAAATGTAGAAAATTTGGCTTATCCCTAAATCCCAAAAAGTCACATTTTGCTGTACAAGAAGGTAAATTACTTGGTCACCTTGTGTCTGCTGATGGCATCCAAATAGATCTTGAAAGAGTGAAAGCTATACTAAAGATCAGTTTACCCAGGAGTAAAAAAGATGTTTAGTCATTCATTGGCAAGATAAATTTTCTGCGGTGGTTTATTCCCAATTTTGCTGAAACTATTAAACAAATCACAGCCATGTTGAAGAAGGACCAGGAAGTCATGTGGACTGTTGAAGCAAAGGCTGCATTTGAAAAAATCAAGGTGGCTCTTACTGAAGCACCTGTGTTGGTAAGCCCCGATTTCACCAAAGATTTTCTTACTTTTTCATTTGCATCAGAAGACACAATTGTAGCAGTCTTACTTCAGAAAAATAAAGAAGGATTGGAACAGCCTATAGCCTTTTTTAGTAAGACTCTCAGAGATTCAGAGCTGAAGTATAGCATTTTGGAGAAGTAGGCTTATGCTCTGGTGAAGGCTTTAAAATTTTTCAGAATTTATGTCCTGCACTCAAGATTTATTTCATTTGTTCCAAATGCTACTGTGAAATATGTTTTAACGCAGCCTGATAGTGAAGGGAAGAGAGGCAAATGGATTGCAAAGATCATGGAGTATGATGTGGAGATCAGACCCACCAAGCTTGTTAAAGGACAAGGTTTAGCCAAGCTGTTGGCTGATTCAAACTGTCAAGCTCTGGGACTGCATGTTATGGCTGAAGAAATAGCTCAAGAGGAAGAGCAAGCAGCACTGAAGAAAGAGAAGATCATGGATTTCTATTCAGCATCTTCCTGGTATGCAGACATAGTCTATTTTCTGTTATTTCTGCAATGTCCAGAACATTTAGACAAGAAGGCTGCTAGATCTTTGAAACTCAAAGCTACTAAGTATTGCTTGGTAGAGGATCAATTGTTTTGGAAAGATCCAGGGGGTATCTTGCTCAGATGTTTGGACCAATCTGAAATAGGTGAAGTGATCTCAGAATCTCATGAAGGTGCCTGTGGAGGGCATAAATATTGGAAAGCAACAGCTTACAAAATTTTGCGAGCTGGATATTATTGGGCATCTTTATTCACAGATGTTTACCAGCAGGTAAGAGCTTGCATTCCCTGTCAGAAATTTGCTGGTAAGCAAAAATTACTGTCTTTGCCTTTGAAACCTATTGCAGTCAATGCCCCTTTTCAGCAATGGGGTCTGGACTTTATTGGAGAAATCAATCCAGCATCTTCAGGCCAGCATCATTGGATCTTGACTGCAACAGATTTTTTCACAAAATGGGTGGAAGCCATTCCCACAAGGAATGCTACAGATAAGGTAATCATGGATTTCATTGAAGAAAACATCCTGAGTCAGTTTGGATGTCCGTAGAGATTAATAACGGATAATGCAAAGGCATTCAAATCCAAGGCAATGGTGGCCTTCTGTGAAACAAATGGCATCATTCTGAAGCACTCAACTCCCTATTATCCTTAGGGAAATGGCCAGGCTGAATCCTCTAACCAGAACATCATTCAGAGCATCAAAAAACTACTGAAGCATAACAAAAGGTCTTGGGATTCAATGCTGAAGTATGCATTGTGGGAAGATAGGATTACAGTGAAACAGTCCATTGGTACTTCTCCATATCAGCTAGTTTACGGTACCGAAGCAGTGTTCCCTGTGCAATTGGGGATTCCAGTTATGAAATTCCTTCAGAATTCCCAAGAAGAACCAGATGATATGCAAAGGAGGATCTTTGAAATGATAGAGTTACAGAAAAATAGAGAGAAAGTGGATGAAAAAGCATAGCTATACAGAGCCAAGGTTAAAAACAGGTTTGACAGAAACATTAAAGAAAATACTTTCACAGAAGGTGAGATGGTTCTAATATGGGATGCAAGGAAGGAGCAAAAGGGTAAACATGGTAAGTTTGAAAATCTTTGGTTTGGCCCTTTTCTGATATCAAAAGTTTTAGAAAATAATACTTTTATCTTGCAGTCCCTAGAAGGTGAGGAGTTGTCCAGCCCTGTGAATGGACGATTCCTCAAACATTTTTACAGTTTATAAGGGCATTTTTCATTGATCATTGTACATACCGGGGTGGGTGAGATAGAATAAAGACTCAATAGCCCAATGGAAGTTTGCAGATAGGTAGATAGAAGACAAAAGGAACTGGTCTATAGGTTCTTGAAGCCTCGCAGGGAGGACTTCATCCCGCCGCTGGAGCCAGATGTTAAGTCAGAATTTTGTTTCTTCAATTTTGGTTTGATTTACATTTTCTTTCAAGGCTTTATTTACTTTATTTTGATTTTGCCTTCCTTTTGGGAAATTTTGTTTACTGTTCATTTGAAATTTTGAGCTTGCTTTAGAAATTTTGAATTTTAAGTTAGAGGTTTGTTTTTGTTAAAGGGATTTTTAAAGTTATTTTATCAAATGGTGGGTTCACAAGGCATACTATGAGCATACCTATCACTCTAGCAACTTTAAAACTTCATACAAAGTGTCCAAAAGCTGAAAAAGAGCGAAAAAATAGCACTAATGATATTCTTGTAGCGCTGGAGCAAAAAATTACAAAGGGTGCACTACAAGAATATTGCGGCCCTTGTTTTTTCCCGATTTTTAAGTAAATTTTGTCAGATTTTCAAATGATGAATGATTAATCCCATGCTGACAGTTGTTTGCTTCATGTGAGCTACCAAATTGTCATGATTCCAAGTGTGTTTAGGTCATGAAGCAAATCATGGCCATTATTACTCTTAAGGCGGTTTGGTTTGATAGTTAGCAGCGAGATTCGGTTTAATATGGCATGATTTGTCATTGCATGCACTATCAAAGGTGAAGGAGGAGATCGTGGGTAACCATAATCGCTAAAAGACCGGATTGTGTCCCTGTAGAGCAGAAGCAAGGTTATGAAAACTAACGGGAAATTAGGGCTTTTCAATTCCACTACTTGCAGTCAAATGAATCATTGAGAGACATCTGTACACTCGAGGAGAAGCATTTGACAGCTCAGGGCATGAGTTTAAACCATTACAGTCGATCAGTTGGTAGGTATTTCATGATAAACCCCTGTAATTGAAAATTTGGGGATTTCCTTGGTGGGGTCGTTCTAGAGAAATTGATCGATGGAGAGGTTAAAATATGCTCCTAAATGAAATTTTAACCCAAGAAATAGCTACCTGAGCTATTTTGAAAAGTTTTGTTGAACAGAGCACTGAAAAATAGCCATTGGTTTGAACTATCTAGTTATTGAAGTTCGAAACAGTCTAAGGTGAAGGCTGTTTATGTTTTAGCACTCAAACTACACCAAAAGCTCTGATACTTATAGACATTGAGTTTAACGAGTTGAATGACTAGGATTGCTGGAAGACCTAAGGTAATTTTTAGTATTAGAGCTACAGGAAGCTAATGTGAATATATTGCAGAAGATTTTGTTTGCTCATCACCTTACAAGCAGTCCTTAGTTGCATTGGAAAGCCTGGATACTTAAATTGATCTAAGTGTTGTCTTCTATGACTTATCTCAGTTTGTATTGATGGAGAATGTCATATCTAAAATGGATATTATACATCATACCTAATTTCTTTAACACTGCAATGAAAAGTTTCAGCAACCTGTAACCTCAAACATTTCAACATTATGGTTTATTGTGCATTTTGAAGATGGGAAGTGTTATTTTGTTGCTGTGACATTCTCATTCATGATTAATCTTACTCTCAAGTTTGTTGAAGGAAGAAAGGATTTGAATAGTAGATGAAAACCTAGTATCAGTTGGATGAGTTGAAGGATATAAGTTTGAGATGAACAATCTGCAATCAATCTAAAGTGACAACAGAGTTCCTTCATGAAATACCTTTATTGTGCACAGATGTTCATGAATCATACTGACAGGTTGTAGTTAACCTATACACAGACCTAACCTGTGTTGTTAAACCAAAAGAGCATTGAAGCCCTCGGTGATTTGAATTTTTCCACTGGTGGGAAGATTTATTTTACCTTTTAAAAAATAAACAGGTCTGTCAAGAAATAAGCAGAAAATCAGTCCATACAACATCTTCTGAACCCTAAGGCTAGAAAAATTCTAGTTTCTGAAGGAAAAAGGATGGGAAAGAGTGGTAAAAGTGGTAAAGTGAACAGGGCTGAACCCACTGATTTAACTTGGATTGAAAAGCTCCCTGATTGTGCTGAGTTGTTTCAATAGGCCGGTTGGATGAATTTCTTCAGGAAGATAGATGGGTACAATGCAGAAGTGTCATGTAAGTTTGCTCAAGGTTTCAAAAATGATATGGTCACCTTTGATTCTCTCAAATTCAAGTTGACAGTAGAGCTAATTGCAGAAGCCACTGAGATTAGGAATGAGGGTGAGCCCTGGTTCAAGAAGCTTCCTTTTGACTTTGAACCACATAGATATTTATTACCCAATGTCACTTCTGATTGGAATAAAGGTATCTCTATTCAGAATTTCAGAAAAGAGTGGGTTGAGCCAATCAGGATACTGCAGAGCTATGTGACTTGTGAGGGTAGGTATGGATATGTATTCAAGTATCACTTTAGATTCCTTCAACATATGGTGGGAGTCTCAAAAATGAACCTTCCTTTGTTCTTTTTGAAGAGCTTATAGAAAATGTCTAGTAGGGTTAAGCAACATGAAGACCATACATCCCAGTAAATTTTTCATCATGGCTTAATCAAGTTAATCATCAGCAAAGTTTTGCAGAAGGAAGGGAGATCCTGGGACTTTTTTATCTTTTGGTCTGGTTTTCAAACCAAAGATGAAGATCAAAAACCTAAAAGGAAAGCTGACAAGGGTAAGGTTTTGATGAGGAAATTAGGTAAAAAGTCTAAGCCTGAAGATAAGCTAGAGGTTAAAGTTGAGGAAGCATCAAAGCAGGTGGAAAAGGATGATAGACCCAGAGTATTTTCAGCTAGTAGCAGAGGAAAGTACTCACTGTTTGAAGGCCAAAAGCAACTGCTACAGCCCATAGTCCCTCATAAAATGAAAACTGCTGATACACAAAAGGTGACTGTACATGAAGAAGAATTGCAAGACAAGCAGAGAAGCCCCATTACTGTATTGTCTGATGATGAAGGTTACCTTTTAGAAGAGGATCAGGTAGAAAAAACTACAATTGAAACTGAAACCTACAGAGAGATTCCTTCTTCAAGCAGCAAAGCAGCAAAACCTAACAGAAAGGGGAGTAAGCCTGAAATAGTAGAGTTGGATGCTATCCAGCATCAAGGAAAGGAGTTGAAAATGCCAGCAGAAAAAACATCATATTTCAGACCTAAAACTAGGTCAAGGAACAAGCTAAGACTAAACATGAAAAAATTGCTCAATCCCAGGTTATACACAGATAAAGTTACTGTGTTAGATGATGTATCTCCTGATGAAAATCCAGAAATTAAGAAAGTTAGAAGAAAAGGTAAGAAGCCAGCAGCTGTAAAAGCTCCTTATGTACAGCCTGCAGAAGTCAAGAGTTCATCAAGATCATTAGAAGATTCAAGCAAGCCTGCATATAAATTATCTGCAATAATTTTTTATATAAAAGATAAGCTCTTAAAACAGCAGCAAGAAGAAAAGGCAAAAGCATGTCCTATTGAAAATTAGGAGTGGGAGGAAGAAGATGAAGCTATACTCAGGCAAGCAGGAATTATAAAAGAGCCTAGTATTCCTATTGATTTCTCAGAATTTTTAATGCAGGATGCAAATGTACTAGAGATCCCTAGTTTTGATGAAGAAAACTTGCAGGAAAGTATTCAGAAATACAAGCAACAGATGAAACACTTACAAGAGACTAATGATGGGTTATTTAAAGTCAACAGGGGGCTTATAGAGGAGCTGCAATATGTTCATAATCATTTCCTGGAGCTATCAGAAGTGTCTAAAGAGGTGCTAAAAAGGAAAAGAGCTACTAACAGGTATTCCACAAAGCTGGAGGAAACAGTTCAGGACCTACAACAGAGAAACAAGGAGCTCATGAAGAAGATTAATGACATGGAGAAGGAACAAAAGAAGGCAAAGAGGAAGTCACAAGCGCTAGATGGTATTGCCTTGTTGGCAGAAGCAGCAAACGATCTTTAAGCCAATTGTCATTTAGTTAGTTGTTATCTTTTGAGTAAACACAGATGTTAATAATTTACTATTTTTAGCATATTTTGTAATTTTGTAAGTTTATACTTTTTACCTTACTCCAGCGAGTTGAGGGAGGCAGTTAGGGTTTTAGACCCAACTAATTTTGTAAAGAAACTCTATTTAGGGAGATGAGAGAATCATTAGCAGGGTTCGATTTTTGAGAGCTTTCAGGAGGCCTTCAAGCTCAGTTGGTTTTCAGACTTGTTCATGAGCAAGGTACAAAAATCTTGTATGCAGTGGTTGATGAAACTATGAGATATTTATGAATTTTACCCTTCAGATTTATGTATTGGCTTCATTTTCATCTTTTCTAGTTGCTTAAATTGATAGATTCATTGACTGGTTTATGTTATATTCTGGTAATGCCTGTCATTTATGTTTGAACCTCGATACTGTTTCTGTTTGATCTTGTTATATATATCGTGCATCTTCATCTTTTATTTCTTATGATTCAATAGTTGCTTTACTTATGAATGTATTCCCTGACTGTTCTCAAAGTTCACAACCAAAAACACATTGCAGAAACCCTAAACCTTAATTTTATTGAGTTTTATATTTGAGTGTGTGTTGGCTTGTTTCTCTGGCCTTAGAAACAATTTCTGGCACAAACAGACTCTAATAACCTCAACAAGCCAAAATTTCAAGCCGACCACCCCAACTTTGGAGGTATTGAGTGAAAAACTCAGATATTATCAATTGTTTATTCAACAACCAATAATAACCAAGGAAAAAAAACACTCTGGGATGATCGGATTTATAAATGAGTCCAAGAGACCGAGTCTTTTACAAACACTACCATGCTAGAACATTTTATTACAACTCCCCCAAGGGGGTATGAACACGTGGTAGATAAAAAAAACACTTCCCAGAAGCAAGTCTAAAGGTCTTCTTAAGTTCGAACAAATCATCTTTGTCTGGTTCACCAGGCTCACTTGATAACACCGACTAAGTACAACTTAGGTGGTAACACTTCCCTAAGTGCAGGAATAAGCATTCGTTGAAAGAATGTCCACTCGATAAGGTGTAGGTGTGTGGTCTATGCAAATTTGATCAATATACCAAATATTTTCCCTCGCTTCTGAAAGCCAAAGCATTATTTCAAGCATCCACTGTAGACACGAAACATGCTTGTTTTATTGTGCAGAAGAAGCTGTGGCAACCTCGAGTTCTAGGTATGCATTCCGAGCCTACTCCTTTCAATTCTTGGACTAATACTAATAATAAATTTCCTCTACCATACTCATATCCCAAAACATAGTGGAACCAACCTTTGCAACCTGCAGCACAATATCCGAACCGTTGGACTTCATGGGAACCGCATCTAAATCAGCAAGCTCGTCAGTCTCTGGGATGGAGAAATTCGTATCTAGGGAACCCATTTCCTCATAATCAGCCATCCTATCTGCAGTATCAATACCATCATCGACAAATCCCAAATAACACTGCACCAATGGGAGCACCACTCTGTCCTCAATTTCCTATTCAACCTAACCCCAATTCCAACAATAAGGTAGGGCAATAATTCAAAATTTCCAGCATGCCAACTTATTCCATTTACCCTCTCCCTTGCAATAATTTACACTTATGATCAGGGAGGGTAGTGGAACCGATATTCAGTGAGGATGTTCCATCCTTTGTGACTGATGAAGGAATGAATCCACCATTCGGAAATTCATTTAATTCAGCGATCCCCATTATTGAGGATGCTGAAACACCACCTGAAACACTAGCTAAAATGTCAATTGAGATACATCATAAAACATTAGCTAAAACAATTGCAGAGACACGTACTGAAACGCAACTTACATAGTCTTTGAAAGAACCACTATATCCCGAATGATTAACCTTGCAAAACGATGTGGAACAACCTAGTTTCAACCTCCTAGGAGATTTGAAAAATATTTATGCAATAATTCCACTATTACAAGCCCTACATGACATATTTATTTATTCCAAAACTATTATATACCTGGTTGTAAAAGACCCGGGAAGGAAACCGAGAGATCCCCCTATAGTGCATGTGGTAGAAAAGTTATCTGAACTAATGATGGGAAAATTCCCATTGGCCAAATACGTTGATCTAGATAACCCCATTGTCAGAGTGTGTATTGGGAAGATTCAAATCTCTAATATTTTGGTCGACTTAGGTGCGTCAATAAATGTTATGACCATTGATACCTTAAAACAACTAGGTCTTGCTAATCTCAAGCCTACCCCAACCATACTAGAGATGGTTGACGGATCTACTATCAAACTAGAAGGAGTTATGGGTGACCTAGCAGTCTTCGTTGACTCATGGGATTACCCTAAATACTTTTCTATTTTACAGCCTAAGTCATAGCTAGGGGGAAACCCATTGATCTTGGGAAGACCATGGATGGTTACGACAGATACATATATGAACTGTAGATCAGGGTCCATGATGATTTCTAATGGAAGTGCAATTAAAAATATGACTTTATATCCTCCAGCTAAACTGAGCCTAGCCATTGAAACTCCATCGTGGATGGATTTAGAGGAAGAAAAAGATATTCATCCTTTCTTAACAATTGGGAGTTCCTTGACCTCTGAGATAGAAAATCAAGATGATACCATCTGTAATTTTCTTGGCCTAATCTACCATCTTGTCTCTACCCATGGTTCAATCAACAACACAATACCAACATGACTTCACAAGACATCGGCTTGAGAGCAAACTAAGTCAGCAACACCTACGAGGAAAGCAAAGTCTCACTCGAGATATATTAATGGGTAACTCCCAGAACCATGTTTCTGTAGTTGGAGAGGGATTATAATCCCTTGGCACGTGACCAAGGCACTTGAAAAAGTAGATATAATGGAGTCATTTACTCAGCAATAGTGGTGCAACCACAGCCATAGGTCACTTGTGTGACATGACAATGTCCATAATGCTTAATGACTGGCACAATAGTGCAATGCAACCAATTCCTTCCACTCTTTGGATAGTGCACTACTTATATTTATACTTAGTAGATTAACCATGAACTTATACACAACAGTTCAACAATAATTTTAAACAGTCATGCATTCATACTGCGACATACATTCAACAACAACTGAAACTATAATAATGTAAGATAAGAAAACATTCACCATTTAACAACATCATCCATATAACACAAGAAATAATGTGTAAACCTATCTGGGAAAAACCACCAAGGTGCTCTTCATCTGGAATGAGAAATATATGTAGCAGCTTGCAGCCTCCAACTTGCATACTGTTCTTAAGATCTGTCTTTTTGACTCAATCTTCTTACTCTCATGCTCTCTAGGTTATTGATTCTATCTACTCCTACTGATCCACACATAGCCTAGATCAACTCTTCTACTTTACTAGTGCTCTATGCACACAGCTGCAAGATCCACGGCTCAACACCCTTCTCCTTCTACTAGACTCTCCTCTTGATTCAACTACTAAACTACTACTAAATATACATCCGACAAGCTAACAATAACAAAACTGAAGCTAATTGAATCTAACCCTTATACAGAGCAGGTTCCTCCTATTTATACTATTTACCAGACCACACATTGCTGACTGAGTACTACTCAGTTATTACAGACTCAAGTGGATACAAAATATCTATGTTACATTAAATTCCAGCACATACCTAGTCGCAAAAGTCCTGCATGCATTAACCACAGCCTTAACTAGTCGCAGAAACTTCCTTCAGCTCATTTGTACCAATCATAACTAGCCGAAAAACTATCCTATATTCATCCAATTCATCCTTCACCCATCTTTCTTGACTTCTGCCTACTCAACATTAACTCTTCTACCTTACTCTTCCATCGACTCGGATCTTCTTTCCTTGTCGCAGCTATCTTGTCACATCTTTCTCTACTCTGCACTTCCTTTCCCACCTTTCTCCATCGTGCACATGTTTTATCTTTCTACACCGGTCCATTTGCTTCCTTTTTGACCTTCTTTTCCCCTATCATGCATGCACTTTTCCTTCCTTACTTGCACGTCTCATTCTTCCTTGTGCACTTTTCTTGGCCCAACTGGCCCCCAATACTCACATGTGGCTCGTCCTGAGCCACTAAGAAAAAAGGTACTTCTCTGCAAAATATCTTGCTACAAAACTTTACTTTTTCTTACAAAATAATGTCTCTAGTGCAGGCTTAGGTTCCATAGGAGGACCAACCTTGTTCTATAATTCCTTCACCATCTGTTGCACTCTATAAACTTCTTTTGTGACTTCCTTTTCCTATGTGGCCAACTTCTCTACTCGGTCGGAACTGGTATTTTCTAACGGTCCCACCTCTAGTGATTGCACCATATTTTGAAGTTTTGGTTGCACAAGCTGAATAAGGACTGTGAGTCACACTGCTTCTGATTGGTGCACTTCCACTTCTACCTCTCTAGTGCTCTCTTGTTCACAGAGATATTGGACATCCTGTTGCAACTACTTGATATCAACCATCTTTGCAACCTTTTCCTGAAAGGGCATATTTTTCATCTCTACCTTCATTGCGCTGATTTTCTTGTCACCTTGCCTTGGGCTTGCCTAGATCTTTTCTCTGGTCACATCTTCTATAAGTGCTTCCCATATCTTGGAAAAAGCTTCAACTTCCTTTATGAAGAGTTTTTCTCTTTCACTTATCCTTCCAACTGCCTCAGACTCTACTCTTCTTTGCTCTTCGAGCACCTCAGAAGGTGTGCTGGGTACATGCCTAGCCTTAAGCTCCACAACCTACTTTCTTCAGTTCTGCTGCAATCCACGACAACCAGGAAACCTTAGGTGTCTTCTCTTCATCGCTTCAATGGGAACCATCATCACCATTGTTATCATCATTTTCTTAACCTTCACATCTATTATTTCCTTGGCCAATTCCAGCATCACAACCTGTGCCAACATTTCCACCTTGGTTAGCTGGTGCATCTTCTTAGTTTTATGCTTAGGAAATGGCTCTTCCAATGGGCCCTACCATTCTCCAGGACAATTTTCGACAATGGCATCCAAATCATCCTCAGTGATCATGAACCCTACCTAGTGTGCTTGCTAGGCAGGGTTGTTCCTTGGTTCCAAGATCATATTATGTGCACACTCCTGGAGATTTATGAAGGTGAACTACTTGTGCACCATCGTAGCATGGACTTGGTGGGATTTCCTGATAAGATCTTGCAGTACCTTGACATGTAGAAAAATATTGATGTTACTATCCTTCTAGCAGATCTTATTTTTCTTGTCCTCCCATAGGTTCTAGTACTTTGCGCCATGGAAAGGTAGTGGGACATCCATTTGTACATAATCTGGTATGGTTGTCCCACAAGGTGAACGAGATCAGGATGAGCAGCCAGGAAATTTTTACTTGGGGTCCTCCTAGGTCTGTGTTGTGTCATTTATCAGATCGTTCAGCAGGAAATGCAACCAGTTGAAAGTCACATGTTGTGTGCATTTCTTTGTGATCTCTACAGCTATAGCGGTGCATTAATTTGGCCACATCCTGTGCAACATCTTACATGACAAGATCCTTGTGGAGAACCTCATGAGAACGTATTCAATGAGGGAAATTGAGAATCCCCTACTTGTGTGCTAAAGCTTATGCTTCTTTTTCATCTTAGTGGTACCCCTACTCTGGTGCAAACACAAGGCAAAGTCTGCTTCTGTCTTTGGCAGCCCTGTCATCGATGAGATAAGATCAACGTCGACCGAGTAGGGTCGATCGAGCCATATGCACCCTCTATGGAAACATACCAAGATATATTTCACATATGTGTTTGATTGTAGGTTGTGTCCAAAATGTTGCAAGAATAGTAAGTTTATCAGTCCTACATGGTCAATGCCAACACCCCACTTCATTGGCTTAAGAACCTCAGGCGCAATCAACCCAGTCTGAATCATGACGTTGCAGTTTGTTTTTTCCAAACCCTTTGCATTCAAGTGTCAAAATATTCAAAATTCAACTTGGAGAGATTTGGAATTATGTCCATTAGAAAGGGTATGTGCTCAGGGATCCCAGGTGCTACTAAAAATGTATTGGCTTTCATGGGAAGATCCACTTGCTCCACCTAAGCTCTCCTTGGTTAGACATAATGGGAAAGTTTTCGTATTAATCCTTAGCTTGTGGGTATTTGTGAGGTGGGGATTCCTCCTCCATCAGCTCTTCCTTGAGCACGTATTCCTCCATCGGTGCTTTCCTGGGTTGTCCACCACGGCCTTAGCCTTGCGTTTCCTGGATGGTGATGGCCTAGATGGCTATATAGCCACTCTCTCCCTAGCCTATCTTATCTCCATGACAGGGTGTGCAGGTGCAGCTGGTGGGTTTTGAATAGGGTTTGGCACCGCACCCGAACCAGGTGGTTGAACAGGGCCCAAACTAGGAGGTTGAATAGGGCCTAGAGCAGGAAGAGACTACTTTATCGTTCTCGCCATCGGGTCAAGTTATGGTTCTCGTTCTAGTTGTTGTACTTAATGTGATTGAATATCTTCCTCAATCGGACACCCATATTAACAGTCACATAAGATATCTCACTTGTATTGGAGATTTCTATTACCATGGGTGTCAGCTTTCAATCTGTTACAGGCTTTGACTCTGTAAACTCTTGGCTCTGGTTCTCTTGTCTCTATCTGCATGCGTAAAAGAATGTGTGATGTCGAAGCCTTGTATTTATACTTTTTGATGCGTCCTGCATTCATCATATGATGGGAGGTTGAGGTCTAATCGGCCACATGGGATTCTCGGCTGACGCATTTCTTCATTAACTCAACAACTTGAGTATTGCGTTGTACCTATCAGAACAGTTATGGCAATTATGTTGAGGACGGTTGATGGGACCAAAAAGCATGTCACCATTCTCCTTGTATCTCTTCAAATTAATGATACTTATCTATCATAACCACATCAATATTTTTTGGATATTTTCACTTTAATGCTGACCAGCCTGTCATTTCCACTTTTTTTGCACTATCCACCTTCTCCTAAACTATGCGCTTTTTCCTATTCTTTCAGCTGGTTCCACCGTAGACGTGCGACATAATAGTTTTCGACTTTTTATTTTTCTCGCTCTTTTTTTCCATGCACAACGCTATTATAGCCAGGTATGTTATGACCATCATATCATGGTTTCAAGTGACTTCCATTCACCATAACGATGACATAAGTTCCATCTAGTCTATGTCATTTTACTATGCTCGCATCAGTGATATGCGCAATCACATATGGCCCTAGCCAATGTGTCTTTAGTTTACCTAAGTGTTTGAAACATTTGCTGTCATACAAAAACACAATTCCTCCAAATTTGAATGGTTTGATCTAGATATGGATATCATGCCATGATTTCTGTCTCTGCTTCTTGATAGTTTATTGAAATCTTGCGATGAAGCATTCCTCTTACATTTGAACGACCTATGACAACCTTTGTTTGACAACATATTCGTCATTCATCTTCTTTAGTGCAGCAATGTATAGACTCGAGATGACATACTCCATTGTCACAACAACTTCATGTCCATATACCAGTCTAAATGGGGTGTTCCCTGTCAATCACTTGCAATTTGTGCGATATGCCCATAGCCCAGCTGATACTTTTTTATCCCATTCAACTCAGCACACATTGCATACCTTGGTCAATGCATTCTCTAGAATCTTGTTAAATGATTAGACTGTTCCATTTTCCTGAGGATGATAGGGTGTGATCTTCTTATTCTAGATATGGAATTCTGCAGTCATCTCAACAATCTTTTTTTTAACAAAATGCGTACCTTGGCCACTGAGTAGAATTTTTGGGCATCCAAATCTAGTCACCACATTTTCAAATAAAAAATTCACCATAGTCGTAGCAGTGCAATCTGTAATAGGAGCAACTTCATCCCACCGGGTTAAATAGTCTATCATAGTGATGATGTAGCAGGCAACATTCCTTTTCCTTAGAGGACTGATTGAACCCACAAAATCAACAACCCATTTGTCAAAGGATTTAAATGTTATCTGTGGTGCAAGCGACATCTTGTCGCAGCGTGATGGTTTTCCTGTTCTTTGGTAGATATCACAACGTCTATAGAATCTTTTAGTATCCATGTGTATGGTTGGCCACCATAGTCCTTGCAATATCTTGCACACATTTTCTTCTCCACCATAGTGTCCTCCTACAACAACATCATGTGATTCGCTCATAACCCAAGGTCTCTCATAATAAAAAACACAACGGCGCAGTATTTCATCCGTTCCCATCTTGTACAAGTGTCCAACGATCAATATGAAGTCTGTAGCTCTGAATACCAAGTGTTTCTTCTAATTAGTGGAGAATCCTAGAGGTGCGTAGCCTGTGCTCAAAAAGTGGATGACTATATTAAAATCATGGTTCTGGTCTTCCATCATAATGGCCACAAATAGTTGCATGTTGAGAAAATTATCTTCTAGGCTGGTTGGCTCTTCATCAATTCCTATCCATGACAGCTGGTTTGACCGGGTTTGACAATGACCTCAAAGTCAAATTCATGAAACAAGATAAGCCATCGACAGATCTTCCCCCCAAATACTGGCTTGTTGACTAGGTACTTTAGTGTTGAATGATCAGTGTACATCTGAAAATGTCCACCCAACAAGTAATTTCATAATTTCTAAAGTGTGTAGAACATAGAAAGGCCTTCTCTTTCTATCGTCGTGTAGATATTTTCTATCATTGACAGTTTTTTGCTAGAAAACGCAATAGTGTGGTCAAGCGCACCCTCTCCTAGTTGTGCCAAGCCTATGCTGAGCACAAGAGATGACACGTCGACATGAACATGGAACTCCTTCTTCCATTTCGGGAATACCAATATTAGCGTAGTGGCCAACTTGCTCTCCAGTTTGTCCAAGGTTTCCTAGCAAGCAGGTGTCCATTGAAACTTTACATCTTTCTTCAGCAGGTACTTCATCCGTAAATGGTGTTGGGAATGGATCATGCAAGCATGCATCGTTTAGCTTTTTCAGGTCGACACAAATCCTCACTTCTCCTATTGTTTTATTATCCTAGATCACTATAGGGCTGATCCACTCTGATTCCTCAATAGGTTCAATGATTCCTACATCAAGCATGTGATCCAATTCTTATTTTACCTTCTCTTTATATCTTGGATTCAGTTTATATGGATGTTGTTTACTGGGTTTAGCATCTAGTCGCAGGGGTGTTTTCATCTCCCCTAGGTCGCCGACTATTCCCTTCATCTTTGAGAAATTGGTAGGGAATAGATCTTGATACTCATGTAGAAAGTCTCTAATCTTCGCGACTGTCTCTTCATCCCAATAATCCCCTATATTCATGAACTTTGGGTTCTCTAGCGAACTAATGTTTACTTTCTTGATTTTCAACGGCTTAATGAATTGGTCACTTGAAATACCACTTCCTTCTACTGTGAGTGTGCCCTTTGATTCTAGTATGTTTATGTTAGTTGGATCATCATTTAGGTCTCCATCTAGATTGTAGCAATCCATCCATTGTTGAATGGTCACACTGCACTGGTGAGCATTCGCCTCGTTGACAAGTATGTCAGCAAATATCTTCTTGTTTATCATTTGAAGCGCAACATCAACTGTAGGTTTCTCATCAGCAAATTCAAATGTTTTCCTAAACTTCCTAGTGATCCCTTCCCACTCTTGGGTTCCTTGTCATAACTCCATAGATGTATACCATGTTCTAGGTGTCATTTCCAATGTATGAATGAAATGATGGACCCATTCTTGTAGTGGGTATTCTGCAAATATGGTGCGACACTAATTTATGTGCTCGACAGGGCTTGACAACCCTGTGTATATGTGTCTCACGGTGGTGACTTATTTGCTGAACCTGAATTCCATCAACCTTCTGCATTGTGTCCAATCTATTATGGAATTCTTATGTGTACCCCACCATCTAGCGGGTGTAGCCTTCAGTACATCGTCTAGTGAAAACAAGCGATGTGACCCTATTACAAGTCCTTCAAACTTAGTTAAGAAGGTCACAAGGTTGGGTAGACCCTCATAGGTGGGAATCTCTCACAAATCGTTCTCCGCCCATCTCATAGATCTTGTAACTCTGGCACACCTCCTCATAGAGACCTCATGCAGGTTATTTTTCCAATTCTCCAATGCCTCCCTTGAGTTGGATGTGCAGGAGCTAGCACTCTTTCAAATGAAGTTTCCATCCGATGTCAGATTAATATAGTATTCTTTCATGGTAGTGACATTATAGATATAGTCTATATATTCACCCTATTTGTCATTATATATAGGCTCAACATACCTCTTTCCTTCCAATGGGTCAATGGGAGACACGACTCTCATCTCATTATCCTCAAATGAGAGGATCCTTTTCTTGAAATTTATAATAGTCTGATTGTCTATGGCCCAATATATCCCTAGTAATGTGGGATAGAGATTCATGTCATCAACAATGTTAATGAATTCAAATTCCACAAACGTGCGCAACCCTTCAATGTCGACGGGTACTTGATTCAACCTACCAATTGGTAGAACCTTCACTTGATTTGCAAGTCGTAGTTGGTTCGATAGTGAGTACTAGCTCTGCATCCTCTGATACTGATGATAAGCTTGAGAATTATAAAAACCACATGCATGAGCTATCCTTTATAAAGTGTGCTCCAATTACATAATATCTACGTCATGTTACGACTAAAATTGTTTAATTTCCAGTATATGAAGGGATACAGGAGCTGTACGCATTCTTAATAGTATTTGAAGAGAGAGTCTTAGTGCCACAATGAGTGTTGGAACTGGAGGAAGCACTAATGGCTACTCCAGCCCACTGGTGGGAACCTCATAAGAAAAAGATTACCAGATGGATGCAGTGTCAAGGGATGGTGACACTCCATTTTTGTACCAAAGAGGTGTACCAAACTGGGAAGTATGTTGGGAATAATGACCCTAACAGCCATTTGGCGGAGTGTTAAACACTATGGGCAGTGCGACCAAAGGATGAATGGGTCCATGCCTTTATTTATACCTTGGGATGAAATGTAAAGGTCCTAGTACGTATCCATAGAGCTGCATAGAGAAATAACTACCTGGGAGGAGTTGAAGGTTTGTTTCTCCCACACTTTTAGTTTCACAGCTACCAATCTCGATGTCCACAATGCACTTTAGATCATTTGGGATGTAATCTTGAAAGTTGTGCTAGTCGCATATCCTGTGGGTCCACATGCAATCAATGATGGAATTCTATATAATGTCTGGAAAGCCGTAGGATGACGATGAGTTTCAAAATATTAATATTTCAAAGACTGAAGGGATTCAAGATGTCGCAACATCAGATGTGTCGACCGATCCCATGACTCAGCCGTTGAAGATTAAGAAAGTTAACATTGGGATGGACGAGAATATGAAGTTCGCAAATGTTGGGGAATACTAGGATGAGGAGACCATGGCCAAGATCACAGATATCCTGCATGAGTATCAATATTGTTTTATGAAAAAATTCTCAAAGATGAAAGGGATATTCAGTGACTTAGGGGAAATGAAAATCCCGTTGAAGCCAGATGCCAAACTAGTGCGATAGAGACCATATCGCTTGAATCCGCGATACAAACATTAGAGGAAATTTCAAATTAAAATGGGCCTTTTAACCATAACTCAAATTCCATGTCATCATGTGTTAGCCAATGAAATTTCTTTAAATTTGAAATACCATATAGGTCTTAAACAGTTTTTTAATATTAATTTGGGGAAAGGTATCATAAAAAAACTACTTTTTTTGTTTGTATTTTTGACATATCTCCCTGTGTTTTTATTCAAATTTCGATCAACAGAGCTCCCATGATGCAAAATTAAATTACGCATCCAATGAGTACCCACTGAACATACTTTTGACGGAACCTGCTACCCCAAAAACAAGAAATACCTAAAAAAACGTGACGTTGACATCATCATCACATTTTTTAGGTATTTCTTGTTTTTGGGGTAGAAGGGTCTATTAAACATATGTTGAGTGGGTACTCGTTGGATGTGGAATTTAATTTCACATCCAAGAATCTCTCCCGATCAAAATTTGAGTAAAATCACAGGGAGATATGTAGAAAATACGAACAAAAAATTTAGTTTTTTTCTTTTTCTTCCTCCAAAATTACTAAATATTATTTTATTATTTTAACTATTATTTTATTATTTTTCTTGGGAGGCCCATTTTGAGTTGAAATTTCCTCTAATATAAAGAGTGAAAGCTGAGATTGATCATATGTTGGATGCTGGGATAATCGAACCTATCGAAGAATCAGATTGGATCAATCATATGGTGGTCCAAGACAAGAAAACTGGAAAAGTTTGGATCTACGTCGACCTCAGGAAACTAACTGACGCCCATATGTGTGACCTGTTTCCAACACCATTCATTGATGAGGTACTTGAAGGAGTATGCGGTCAAGAAATGTACTCCTTTACAGATGGGTTTTCGGGTTATCACCATATTAGAACTGCCAAGGAGAATCGACATAAAACAACATTCATCATTGAATGGGAATGTTTTCAATATACAGTGATGCCTTTTGGGTTGAAGAATTCCCCTCCGGTATTATCTTAGGTCATCATTGCTAATTTTAAGGATTTCATTAAAAAAAAATTACAAGCGTACATGGATGATTGGATAGTGCACGGTCTAATCAAGGATCATTTGGCCAACCTTTGACTGATGCTAGAAAGGTGTTGTCAACACCAGCTCGCACTGAACTCCAAAAAGTGCATTTTTTGCACCCCATTCGGCATACTATTAGGTCATATTGTTTGCAAGAAAGGGTTACTAGTCGAACCTGCAAAGATAGCTCTCAGCTTGAGTTTTCCCCCACTGACCATGGTAAAGATGCTTCCGACAACATTATAGCACATGGGATATTATCACAAATTTATCAGAGGTTATGCTGCGATCACTGGCCTTATGGAGAAATTGTTGAAGAAAGATGTGGTATTTGAATGGAGTCTAGAATGTCAGAGTAGCTTTGACACACTGAATACCAAGATGGATTTGACACCAACACTTGTATTCCCAGATTAGAACAAGGAGTTCCACGTTCATGTTGATGCATCTTCTATTGCACTAGGAGTAGTTTTTGTGCATGAAGGAAATGATGCCTTGGATCACCCTATTGATTTTGTGAGTCGGAAGTTATCATTCATAGAGAATAATTATACAACCATGGAGCATGAGGGGCTAACGATGGTTTNTTCTAGGAGGTCACTTCAAGATGTTTACTAACCATTCAGATCTGAAGTATCTGGTTAATAAGCCTGTGTTGGGGGGGGGGGTCGGGGGGGAAGATATGCATATGAATACTCCTCTTTCAGGAATTTGGTTTTGAGATCATCGTGAAGTTGGGTTGCTTGAATGTTGGCCCCAATCATTTGTCTAGGATTGAGACAGGTGAGGAACCTATTAACATTGAAGATGGACTACCTGATGCGAATTTGTTTCTAGTTAACATGGCAGATGACCATTATTCTCCAATAATCCAGTTCTTAGCAACGAGAGTCACACCAGAAGAAATTTCCATGAGTCAAAAGAAGCAGTTGGTGGTTAAATCTTATGATTTTTAGTTGATTATTGGACACTTGTATAATATGGGACCTGATGAAATTTTGCGGCGATGTGTCCTCCCGCATGAACAAGAGAATAATTTGGAAGAAGCGCATTCTGATATAGCGGGGGAACATTATGGATGATGGGATATCACATGGAAGGTGCTTTGCAAAGGGATTTGGTGGCCCACTCTTTATAATGATGTGGTAGGTTATGCGTGACCTGTGATGTTTTTCAACACATTGGAAATCCATCATGGTGGGATGAGATGCCGCTTGTACCCCAGGTAACTTTGCAACCTTTTGATAAGTGGGTGGTATAATTTGTGGGTACGATCAACCCACCTAGGAAAATAAATGGTGCATGATACATAATCACTATGACAAACTATCTAACGAGATGGGAAGAGGCTGCACTAGTTGTGGACTGTACTGCTGTGACAACAACCAGTTTTCTATTCAAGAATATTGTGATGCGGTTTGGGTGTCGAGAATACTGATGAGTGATCAGCGTAGCAATTTTATCAACCGCAGAGTAAGAGCGCTGAGAAAACAATTATAGGTTCAATAAAATAAAAGTACACCATACCAGTCACAAGTGAATGGAATTGTAGAGGCATCCAATAAAATACTGGAGAAAACCCTTACCAAGGTATGTAACACTAACTACGATGTCTAGGATCTGAAAATTTCAATAGTGTTGTGGGCCTATCGCACCACGTGCAAAATATTGACGGGGAAAAAACCACTCATATTGGTATATGGGAAAGAGGTAGTTATGCCTATGGAATACATCGTTCCCAGTATGCGCATTACTATTGTGACCAGAATGAATGATGATGCTGTGCTAGAGGAGCGCGTAGTGCAATTGATGCATCTTGAAGAAGACAATTTCATTGCAGGTTTTCACCAATGGGTTGAGAAAGAATGACAGAAGGCGTGGCATGATCACTACATAGAGAGAAAAAATTTTAGCAAGGAGATTTGGTGCTTCTATATAAAAGAAAATTCTTGAAGCATCCGGGTAAGCTACAAATGCACTGGCTTGGTCCATATCTTGTCAATTATATTACCTATCGGGGTGAAGTTACAACAATTAGATGGCATGGTACTGCCAAATCTCATGAATGGAATTCTCCTGAATCCCTATCGGACGGGGGAGGGACCGCGCAATGCCTGAAGCACTGTGCACAAAAAAGAGAGAGAGAGAGAGATAAGATATATAACAAAAGGAAGGGTGTGCTTGAGGGCAAGGGACATATAAGAATAGGGGGTAGTATACTTAGCAATAAGTAGCTAATTAGTCAAGATGGGGCTGTTCCAAGAGAAATGGGTTGCGACAAGAATGAAAAAGGTTGCACGCCAGGATGTGGTTGCGCCAAGAGAAAGGGGCTACACCCGAGAACGGAAAAGTTTGCAAGCCAGGATGGGGCTGTGCTAAGAAAAAGGTGTTGCGACCGAAAACATAAAGGGTTGTATAGCAAGAGGTCATCGTGCAAGAGTAAGTGGCTTGCATTGTACAGAAGAATCCATGATGGTGAGTAGACATCACATCAATACTCAGTAATGGATGTCAAAGCAGGTATCCAATGACATGTTTCGACATCATGTCTAATGATAGTAGATCCAAGATGTGGGGTGGCAGAATCAGTGGTGTATTTTGCACATAAATGAATGATTTATTCATAATGATGAACCCAAGAAATTCATGATGGCATCCGAAATGAATATGGTGTTATAAGGAGAGGGCTGGAAGCCGAGCGAACACCATGAGGTGGAGCAGCACTATGGAAATTTGTAGAAGGGATAGGCTGGGTAGTTGAAGGAAGCTCTGCTATGGAAGTAAACAATCATCTAATGGGAAATACAGGCTACACTTGATACAGGGAAGACTGTGAGTGAGAATCCTTTCTCAGCGAAAATTGAAGAAGAAGTTGAAAGTATGCGGGCTAGCTCGTCCGAGATGGAAGTGTCACGAAAGGTGGTCCTTGGCTATAATTCTCCTATTTGGGTTGATGTGCAGCCTAAGATACCCACGAGGAATCTGGATGGGGTTAGAGTTCTTTCTCCACTTGAATAAGTCTGTAGGAACAGGGAAGCAGTTCGATTTGAGGAAGCCCAGGTTGAGGCTGAATGCAAGGAAGGAAAAGGGTGCAGAAGCAAGACTGGATTCATAATTTATAGCTACAAACAATTTTAGGGCAATAGGAAGCTCCCTGAAGAGTGACAACGAACCCGAAGACGTTCAAAAACTAGTATTCATGGATGCAGGAGCACGATGGCACCACAAGACGTAAATTTATAGAGGTATTCCAAGGTCCACCATAGTTTACCTTGGATGAGGTAGTTGTAGCCAAATTCACATTTTGACAAGTTCAGAGAAGTAGCACACCACTTCCTCTGATAAGTTTTATTCCCTTCGGGTTGTTGCATGCACTAGGCCCACTTGACATGGATCGAGGAAGAGCCACAAGAATATGTTAGGGTCCTATTGGCAAGGGGTTGGAGGTAAGTGAGTTGCACATCATATAGGATGTTGCACATACTTACATGACACAACACAAGGAAAAAATAGCACGATAGGTGAAAAATAGTCCACTTTTTGATATTTTCATGTCACTTTTTGTACTTATTGACCATTTCTTCATAATATTGGTCCTTAGTGATTAAGTTAGTTAGAAGTGGACCTTGAATGTGAAGGCACAAGCCTATAAATAGAAGAATTATGCAGGTAAGATATATATATATATATATATATATATATATATACATGGAGAATGAATATCGGATGTGATACTAGACAAAGTGATACTGGATCGTTGTCTGTTTTGATCTCCAATTCGCTCTACGGATTTAATATGATGTGATGTGAATTGATATGAACTTATGTTTCCCCTTATCTTTTCCTATTTTACATTGCTGTGATTCTGATGTTGAATAATGAATATATCTGCATATGAACAGATAATGTGATTCTTTCTGCTTATGGATACTGTCATCTTTTAGATCGGTTTTCCCGACTGGTAGATCTATTGTAATGATGAATGAATAAATGCGACATGATGAATGGTTCAGTAAGTAGATTATATCTAGAAATTAATTTGATGAACCTTTGATTCCCTAACCCTCCTTTATAGTACAGAAACTTGGTTCCAACATATATCCCTCAAACATCTCGAGTGAGACCTCATCTACTCTGCAGGTGTTGCTAGATAGGGTAAAACCTATCTAGGATTATGATCATGGATATCGTGGCATGTTGAGTGTCAAAAAAGTGGAACCCTTGTCAATTGGGTTTTGTTGGTCGGGATTGTGCCAATAGCTGGTATGCTATGCAATCCTTCTCTTCATGCCCTAGTGACTTGCACAATTTATAGAACATGTTTGCGGGAGTGCTTACAATCTTTTGCAATTATAAACACTCCTCTTTGGGATGTCCCCTTGTCTAGAATTTGTGACACTAGGGTAGTCCATGGGCACTTAATGGGTTTGGCGCACCGGATGAGATGTCATTCATGAAGGTCAAACAATTATCCTTGGTGTATCCATCTGTTCTGAATTTTGTGCACCATAAGTCTTCATGGGATTCCTTATCCTTCTTGATGTTTTGCAGTTGTATCGTCGAGTTAGCCAACTACGACTTAATTTGCACCATTCCTACGGCACCATCACCAATTGGTGAGGCCTCTAGCTTCAACACCAATTCCAGTGCTTTCGTCCATGACTCAATATTTTGTTGCATTAATTGGCCTCGGATGTGTGGTAATAGCACAACAATAAACTACTCTTTATGCTGGACATCCAACATCTGGAAACTTACCTTGGCCATCAAAGTCTTGAATCATTGGTCAAAGTCCCATACTGACTCTTCCAATGCTTGTTTGATTTCCTTGATCTCAATGATACACTGTGACTGAGATTTAGGTTTTCTAAACTCAGAGATCATTGCGACTTGAATCTCATCAACTGTATTCTGTGGTGTTCCTACCAGTACTATGCAAAAATCCATAAACTAGTCAAGTGCACGACCCCTTAGAGTCATGATCATATACACTTTATTCAAGTCCACATTTTGAACTAAGAAAACCATCCAAACTACTTCACAAATGAACCAATGTTTCTCTAGATCTTCTTCCCCATAACCATTGAATGTAGGTAACTGAATATCCACCCCATCCATTGCGTTGGCATCGGGGTTATCTAATGACTGATCTAACGGAGGTGTTTTATCTTACATGATAGTCGTAGTACTAGCACTATCAATATTGAAAACTCTTTCAGGAGATGAGGCTCTAGATCTTACCTCTGGCGATACTCTGGTGTGATGTAGTGGTGTCCAGAAATCAGTGACTCGACAGTCTCTTTAGAGTCTTCTTCTCCTTCCCATATCAGGATATACTCCTCCTCTTTGTTGCAAGACCCTTCATCTACATGAGACTGAAGTTCATTTTCACTCTCCTTAAAAAGACTAGAAGCTCGCCAACCTTCCTCTTTATTTCTTATTTTCCCTGATCTGAATCCCCTTCCACTCCTTAGGAATCCAGCTTCTAGTTTAGGTTCTGTACTTCCTGGGAATATCTCAACTCACCATTTCCCATTTTCTTGATAGGTCATCTTCGACATAGCCTTCCTCCAGTGTATGTGACTCAACTACTCAACTGCAAGATACCCTTCTCATAAATGAGTATCTTGATCCATGTACTGATATATAACACATATCTTATTTAGGGCCCTTGGAAAAAATTTCTTTCAGCCTCACTATATGAGGTTATAGTCTCTACTATAAACTCAGTAATATATTCTTGCAAAATACTATCAACCCAAAAATCAACAGCTCTAGAGATGGTGTTACTTACACTAGTTACTCGCGCACCAACTAATCATTCCACTTGACTACTTCTCTTCTCTAGAAATTTGTCTACCCTCTTGCCAATCTTGATAGCCATTCCTACAGTACCATGGGAAACAATGCAAATAATATCTCATGAACCATTAGAGTAAATTTCAACTCAAAATGGGCATTTTAACTCTAATTCAAATTCCATGTCATCATGTGTTAGCCAATGAAATTGCTTTAAGTTTGAAATACCGTATAGGTCTTAAACATTTTTTAATATAAATTTGGGGATATGTATCATAAAAAAAACTACCTTTTTTTTGTTTTCGACATATCTCCTCAATTTACTCAAATTTTGATTAGGAGAGCTCATTGGATACATAAATTCCACATCCAGCGAGTACCCACTTGGCATATTTTTGACGGACCCTGCTACTCCAAAAATAGGAAATACTTGAAAAAACATGATGATGACATCATCATCACATTTTTTTAGGTATTTCCTATTTTTGGGGTAGCGGGGTCCGTCAAAAGTATGTTGAGCGGAATTTAATTCTGCATCCAATGAGCTCTCCCAATTGAAATTTGAGTAAAAACATGGGGAGATATGTCAAAAATACAAACAAAAAGTAGTTTTTTTCTTTTCCTCCTCCAAAATTAATAAATATTATTTTATTATTTTAACTATTATTTTATTAATTTTTTTAGGAGGCCCGTTTTGAGTTGAAATTTTCTCTAATGATCCAAATAGATGTATCTATCTACCTAGTCTTATGTGCTTAGCTGATATCCTGCACTCTCTTCTTGTGTGGATGCTAATATCTTAGACTCTGGCCAGTCCTCTATCTCGTTCTTCGTCAGATGCCACAACATTTCCCTCGACACAAATGGTTAATGGTTCTGGAAACAGAACCATTTGTTGTCCTAATCTACCTTCTTGTCTTGACCAGCGGTTCAATCAACAACACAATACTAACATGACACCACAAGACATCGACCTAAAAGAGAAAGCTCAGTCACCAACACCTGCGAAGCAGGAATAGTCTCACCCGAGATATCTTAATGGGTAAGTTCTAGAATCATGTTTCTGTAGTTGGAGAGGGATTATAGTCCCTTGGTGCGTGACCAAGATGCTCAATAAAGTAGATAGGATGGAGTCTTTTAATCTACGATAGCGGTTCAACCACATCCACAGGTCACCTGCATGACACGATAGTTTCTGTAACCCTTAATGACTGGTGCAATGGTGTGACGTAGACAATTCGTTACACTCTTTAGATAGTGCATGAATTATATTTATACTTCACAGATTAACCATGAACTTATACACAATAGTTCAATAATACTTTTAAGCAGTCATGCATTCATATTGCCACATACATTCAACAACAATTGAAACTGTAATAATGTAAGATAAGAAAACATTCTCATCAACATTCACCATTTAACAACATCCATCCATATAATACAGGAAATAATGTGGAAACCCATCTGGGAAAAACCACCAAGGTGCTCTTCATCTGGCATGAGAATTATATGTAGCACCTTGCAACCTGAAACTTGTGGACTATTCTTAAGATCTGTCTTTTCAACTCAATATTATTTCTCTCATGCTCTCTATGTTATTACTTATATCTACTCTTACTAATCCACACACATCCTAGATTGAATCTTCTAATTTACTAGTGGTCTCCACACACAGCTACAAGATCTACAGCTCAACAACCTTCTCCTTCTACTAGACTCTCCTCTTGATTAAACTACTGAACTAATACTGAATCTACCTCTCCAAGCTAACAATAGAAACATTGAAGCTAACCAAATATAACCCTTATATAGAGCGGGTTCCTCCTATTTATACTATTTACTAGACCATGCAGGGTCGATTGAGTACTACATAGTTATTACAAGCTGAAGTGGATACAAAATATCTCTGTTACATTAAATGCTATCCCATAGCTAGCCACAAAAGTCCTGGATGCATTAACCAAAGTCTTAACTAGCTGCAGAAACGTCCTTCAACTCGTCTGTATGAGTCTTAACTACCCGCAAAATTGTCTTATCTTCCTCGAGAACATCCTTCAAATTTCTTTCTTGATTTCTTCCTACTCAGCATTAACTCTTCTACCTACCTCTTCCACTGACTCGAATCTATTTTCATCATTGCAGCTATCCTATCACAACTTTCTCTGCTCTGCACTTCCTTTCCTGCCTTTTTCTATTGCGTGCATTTTTTATTTTTCTGTGCCGGTCCATTTGCTTCCTTCTTGATCTACTTTTCCCTTGTCGCATGCACACTTTTCCTTCCTTTCTTGCGCATCTCATTCTTCCATGTGCACTTTTCCTGGCCCAACAAATTTCATTAGCAAGGCTATGTCTGTCACTAAAAGAGAATATTAGATCCTAGATAGTGCATTGAAAGAATGAGAACATGAAGAGCTCAAAGAAAAATCCTTAGTCAGTGATGTCGAATTGATTCCATTAATTGATAATTCAAGGACTGTTCGAGTAGAAGTTGACTCAGGGAAAACACTGAACATCAACCCTATTCTAAAAGCTAACAAACTAGAATACCTTGTTACACTGCTAAAACATCATAAGGGGTATTTTACTTGGGAGTACACAAATATGAGGGGAATTATATTAGCACTGTGTACTCATCATATTTACATAAAAAATGATTCAAATCCTATATGCTAACCTCATCGCAAAATGAACCCAAACATGAGAGATATTGTGAAGGAGGAAATCCAAAAAAATTTAGAGGCAGTTTATATTTACCCAATTTCAGACAGTGGGTGGGTCTCCCCACTTGTTATCATACCTAAAAAGAATGGAAAGTGGCGAGTCTATGTATATTATATGGAACTTAACAAAGAAACACAGAAGTACCATTTCCATTTACCTTTCATCGATCAGGTTCAAGACACCCTGTCAGGAAAACAGTTCTTTTATTTCTCGGATGGTTTAAGTGGATATAGCCAAATCCAAATTGCCCTTGAAGATAAGTATAAAACAACATTCACCTTTCCTTGGGGAACCTTTGCATACATGGTGCTTCCTTTTGGTTTGTGCAATGCATTGAACACATTTCAACAGGCAGTAATTGGAATTTTCTCTTAAATGGTGAACGATTGTACGGAATTCTTTATGGATGACTTCACTCCTTATGGAAACAATTTTGAGGAAGCACTGGAAATCTTGGAAAAATTTATGAAACGTAGTGAACAGACACACCTATATCTTAGAACCAAAAAATTCCACATGATGATGAGTGAATGTGTGGTTCTGGGACATTTTATCTCTACTGCAGGTATTTAGGTAGATCCAACCAAGATAAAGGTAATCTAAAATATTCCTATCCCTGGGTCACAGAAAGAAGTTTTCTTGGTCATGTTGGTTATTATAGGAGATTCATAGAGAATTTTTCCATATTGGAATCTCCCTTATTTACTTTACTAATGAAAGATTCCCAATTTGTGTGGACATATGCATGCCAAAAAAAAAATTCAGAACTAAAGAAGAAGCTATCTACAACACCCATCTTGAGGGTGCCTAATTGGGCCCTGCATTTTCATATTTTTTCTGATGCTTCAGACATAGCCATTGGAGCATTTCTAGGACAACAGGAAGGTCTGAGCATGTACGCTATCTACTATTTTAGTAAGAATATGGCTCCTACTGAACTAAACTACACAGTAATAGAGAAATAATTCATTTCTATCGTTTATGCCATCAATAAATTTAGACATTACATTACTAGATATTCTACATTTGTACATACTAACCACTCAACTATTAGATATTGGATGAACAAACCCATTACTAATTCTAGAGTGACTAGGTGGTTGTTGTTACTCCAGGAATTTGACATCACTATTGTTGATAGACCATGGAAGGAGAATGTAGTTGTAGATTTCCTTTCTCGACTCACTAATAACGATGATGATACACCAGTCAAAGATTCCTTTCATGATGAACATTTATCTGTAGTCTCAACCTTTTCCCCATGTTAAAGTGAAATTTCCAATTACTTGGTTGTAGGTAGACTTCCATAGCACTTGTTTAAATGAGAAAAGAGGAGGATTATGCAACAAAGTGTGAGCTACTTTTGGATCAAAGGGCACCTTTTTGACACAAGATCTGATTTGGAAATTACATGGTGTGTGAGAGAGGATAAAATCCGCATTATTTTGAAGGCCTACCGTGATGAGCCTTGTGGGGGGCATTTTTTCGATAAAAGGACAAGCCATAAAGCATTAAAGATGGGCTATTTCTAGACAACTATATTTTAGGATGTAAGAAATTATGTTCATTCCTGTGACAGCTTCCAGAGAATGGGCCACCCAAACAAATTATATGAAATGCCACTTCAGCCGCAGTTGGTGGTTCAACCCTTTGATAGATGTTCCCTAGAGTTTCTAGGGCCTATCAACCCTCCATTAAGATAGAAAGTTTACATTCTGGTTTTCACTGACTATATGACCGAGTAGGTAGAAGTTGTGGCCTTGGCAAAGTCCAATGACCAGGATATAATAGGTTTTTTATATGCATAGATCTTCACCTGCTTTGGAGTACGAGAAATTGTGACAGATGGAGGACCATAATTTGTGTCTTGAAAGATGGAGGACCTGTTTCATAAGCATTGTAATCAGCATCGAGTAAAGTGAGAACAAGGTGATCGAATCAATCCTTACTAAAATAGTGAAGAGTCATCACAAGGATTGGGATGATAGGCTTCTAAAATCATTATGGGCCTACCGTACAACCTGACGCAACACTATAGGATTCTCCCCATATGAATTGGTGTACAGTGAGAGTGATGTTTTCCCTATTGAATTTGAAATTAAAACCTTGAGAAAAGCCAGAGAGGAAAACTCGGATTTAACAGAGGCTTAGAAGATCTGACTAAATTAACTGAATGAACTA
The DNA here is from genome assembly GCA_001517045.1 of Pseudotsuga menziesii. Lineage (NCBI taxonomy): Eukaryota > Viridiplantae > Streptophyta > Pinopsida > Pinales > Pinaceae > Pseudotsuga > Pseudotsuga menziesii. The sequence continues at coordinate 674,341 of LPNX010721471.1, read as the reverse complement.
TATGAAAAGTGCACCACTGCTGTAGATCATACAACTTTAATTCAACAATAGCACTCCAAATGGCACGATATATTTATAAAGAATAAGATGTTCTATGAAGGAGATTGATATTTAATGTATGATTAATAGTTTAAAAGGTATTTTAAAGGAAATTTGTGCATGATATGGCTAGGACCTTACCAAATAGATAAGTTATTTGACAATGGAGTTGTTCATTTGACCACCATTGATGAAAATCAAACATTTATGTTTGCAAATGGTCATCAATTACGACTTTATCATAAACCTATCTCAAAGGATGCATTTATCTCATAGGTCATAGTTGATCTAGACTGTCAACTAGTATAGGAGCAGGGTTATTCCCATGTTTCTAAAACATTTTAATTATGCTGCAAGTTCCACAAAATCTGTATATAAATAAAATTGTTTAATTTTCGCTATGCATTTTTTTTTTTAGCTATGATCGGGTGTGGTTTCTTTTAGAATTGTGAACATGTATTCATGAGAAGGTTTAGGTAGAAGCAGTTGTGACGGGACAAGCAACTTCATATCATGGATAATTCGTCTTCATTGATATGACTTGTTGAAAGAATGTATGGATAAGATTGCATATATTTAACAAGAAATTTATCATTTCATAGATTTTCACCAAGCCCTGTCAAAAAAATTTCAAGCAAAAATTATGTTAAATGCTTAATTTTCATCTACTCCAACTTTGCTATTTTTGGCCAAATCCCACTACAAATACTCTATTTTTGGCCAAACTCCACTGCAAATCCACTAATATTTCCACTATTTTTGGCCAAACTCCACTGCAACTCTGCTAATTTTTCTGTTGTTTTTGACCAAATTTCACTGCAACTCCACTAATGTTTTTTCTATTTTTGAATAGTTTTTGCTGCAAATCCATTATTTTTCTTGCTAAAATTGACCATTGTCCACTGCAAATCTGTTAATTTTCTATCAAAGTTGGATATTTCATGCCACAACTCTATTTTTCTACCAACTTTTTCCTTAACTTCATCTGTATTGTTGCTGAAAATATCACAGAAAATCCACCACGTTTGGAGCAGATTTCCAACTGAATCTTATTGTTTCATGATGATATCATTTAGAATATTTCTACGCATTCAGGAAATCAATGCTGATACAAATGTGCTCCACCTAATTAATGATTGACGATAGATTTATCCTCAATTACGTGTGTGAAATCATCTCCCTCATGATTACTTGGCATCAAAAGTTTGAATCATACTGGGGAATTGAAATATCGAGTAACAATGATTAGGTATGGATTCTGATTGTAAGTATAATCAAGTATTAAATGATGTAATAATAATGATTATACATTTTTTAATCTTGAAAGTACTCCATAATTAGTTAATATTCCTTTCAAAATCATCCTGCCTGTACTTCCAAACAACTGTCACCCTATTTCTGATTATATGTAACACATCCTATTTCTAATTTCACAAAAGAATTCAAAACACCCATATGAACCCTTGATATCTGGTTCATGTGTCCAATTACTTCAACTCAGATGACTGATTCTGTCAGTTACTACATATTCCTATCACAACCAGTAATGAAAAAACACTATGGGTCCTCCAATTAGGTATGAACCTAGCAATCGAGATGCTCTATGTGCAAACAGAGAGGTATATAAAAATTTTCATGAAGCCATATGGATTTGTTATTTCTAGAGATTGAACAAATTTCATGAGGAAACAACACTCGAGTTCGCTATAAACCTAACTAGAGAATACTCAGAAATAAGAGGGTTGAGGATAGATGCATCAGAAAACATTGTATCATAGGTTACAGAACTGCCTCGGACTAGAGAAAGCTAGTTTTTCTGGAAAAGGCACAATTTGAGAGAAATGAAAGAATTTTTGGCACCAAGGGAGCAAGTGCAAAGAAGGGATAGAGGAGTGGCATTGGAGACATTTCCTAGACTATGGGACTAAGTTGCGACCTTCCTGAAAAGGTACATTACCTATGAGGAAAGATATAAGGTTGTTTACATTTATGATTTTGTCCTATTGTCTTACTTACACAATTACATACTTATACATATGTCACTTTATCTTTCACAAACCCTAAAAAACACAACGCATTATGCTAGGAACTCCAGACACCCACTCTCTTCTCTCACAAATCATGGGTTGATTAAATTATTGGTGCAAAGACATTTGGAACAAAATAGATTAACATGGGAATAGTTTGTTGGAATTGTGGTGCAGCAAGAACCTGCAGTAGGATACATTGGGGATAGAGAACTTCAGTATAGCTCATTTGATTCAGCTGGGGGAAGGGATGAAGAATTGGAATAAGGTGAATATGAAAAAGAGGAAACTTCAAGGGGAGGTTCAACAGTAGATATTCCTATGGATGGAATGATTGAAGCAATATAATCAAATGGAGGAGAAACAACAGAAGAAATAGAAATGCAAATAGCTGCAGAAGCAGCGACAGTGAAAGCTAGAGCTGTGAATGCAGTAGAAGAAGAAGGATAGGCTACAAAAACTATCGAAATAAGGACTGTGGTGGTCGAGATAGAAACCTCCTTGGAAATAAAAGGAACTGTAATTGACAAAGAGGAACCTTTAGCAGGAATTGGAGAAGTCTCTACCATTCTCACACCAAACAAGAGGAAAATATTAAGTGTCAGGTGAGAATCATCGAGGAGAAGAAGAACTAGGGATTCTTGGACAACAGAAGTGGTAAGCATTGAAATTATCATTTTACCAATTGAAACACAAGAACCGGTGGGTATTTTACTAATGGATACCACTACTACACAAGAACCTATTGAAACACAAAGATCATCCAGGAGAAGAATAAATAGGGCTTTTTGGACAACAGAGGTGGTAAGTACTGAAATTCCCATTCCACCCACTGAAACACAAGAACCAAGTGGATGTTTACCAATAGATTCCATCGATATAAAAGAACCTGCTAGAACACAAGGAGAATTATCCGAAAGAAGAACCAGGGATTCTTGGGCAGTAAAAAGGGAAAGGATTGAAATTCCCATTTTAAAGCCTAGGGTACCCACTAAATGTTGATGTATTTGTAACTTCAGAATGTATTCACTTGTATATCTTACGTATTGTACCCCAATGTTCCTATCGGGAAGTATAAGTAATGTAATTGAGTCCTATCATACCCCGATGTTCCTATCGAGAGAATCAATAATGTAAACAAGTCATGTAAAGTAATAAAGGGTAACCCTCCTTATTGATCAAGGGTTAAATTCCCTGCAGTTCTGGGGCACTAGGGTTGTTATACTATCCTAGAGAAGTCGGCCTTGGTGAGTTAATGTAAGTCGGGTCATTAGTACCCTAGTTGTGGTTACTTAAGCCTACATAACAGAGTCAAATATTAAGTGAATGAAAGAATATAAATATAGGGTGAGCCTCTCTATTTATGATACACACTCATTCAACTGGGGCGCATGAGTGAGAGAGAGAGAACAGTTTTTGGAGATCATCTTTTCTGTCTTTGGGTTTTATTGCTGCTATTGGTGCTCATTGTATATCTAAGGAAGTTGTGGGAATTTCTCCTTTATGGTTTCCTCGAGGAAAATCTGTGTGTCTCTTGTCTCTTGTGATTATTGATGTGCATGTTATTCTCTTAGATAATATCCTAAGATCATATTACTTAAATTATAAAAAATCTAACACGGTATCAGAGCTAACCTGCGAAGAAGACACTGTGCAGCTGCAAAAGCTAGAGCTTCTTACTTTTTGGGTCCCTCTCCATAATCCATCATCAAAAGGAGGCTAGGATAACTCTCCATTGAAGGCTGCATCTTTCTGTTGAAGCAGAAGTTGATTCCGAGCATTTTCATTTTTTACTGCAGGAAAGTAGGGATTTTTACAGAAGAGGAATTTTTGAGTGAGCCTGGAATAGGATTACTCTCCTCATCAAAATCGAAGTTTAGAGACCTAGGTCAATATTTTTGGTTGTGTGAAATGTTAGGATATTTAGGCACTTAGGAATTATTTAAAATCAACTTGTGTAATATATCTGTTAGGTAAAGTGTGTTTCTTTAGTATGCATTAGTATGCATTAGTATGCATTTGTAAATATTCTAATCTGATGATCATGATATGTTCTAGACATAAAGTTATCCGACGGTTCAAATTATCTTAGATCATACCTACCATTGATCCATGGGTTAGCACCTGATTGGTCCATGATCTATATTTAAATAGCATGCAGGGTCCTTGTCTAGTTGATCGATTGTGAAAAGCTCATGTAACTTTCTTTCTTTTGCATAATAAATTGCTCCAAGTAGCTATTTAGCTAGGGCCGTGGATTGTTTTCCTCTCGAGGGTTTTAACCACATGAAAAACATTAGTGTATTGATCTATGATTCATTTGTGTGAAGTGGTTGCTCTAGGTGTTCAGTATTTTGGGAGTACCCTGTGTACCCAAACATGGTATCAAAGCATTTATGAAGAGTCGCTTCCGGTTTTGATCAAGATATGGAATCGATTTTGCCGAAACATTGAAAGGGTTTCTGGTTCTATAGTTTCTATACATTTTTGGCCTATGGGAGTTATGGCATTGCATTCGGAGTGTTGTTTCCATTGCGAAATAGTTTTCATTTCATTAAAAACTGTTTCTGTTTGATCCAGAAACACCCATTTTGGCAAATATGAAGGTATAATGTTATAGGGACGAATTTGTTTTATTTTTTTTAAAACTCTCATATTTTATCAGTTTTATTATTAGATATTTATTGTTGTAGACTTGGATTGTTGCCTCCCCTGGCTGCATATGCTCTTTTCCATGAACCTTGCGCGATCGCGACGAATCAGAAACATAAAGGGAAAGTTTTTCTTTCTTGTCTTCTCAGCTATGTATGCTCTTTGCCGTGCACCTTGTATGATCACGACGAATTATAAATAGTGAAAAAACTTGAAAACGTAGACTTTCCATGTAATCTAAACAATATCTAACCCCACCCATAGTGTGGAATTTGTTTTTTCATTTTTTTTGTTATTTGTAGGAAAAAAAGGCAAGCACAAAGAACGAGAGAGAAGAGTTAAAAAAAAAAGGGCCCCCTTCCTCTTTCCATTATTTTACATACTTTTTAAACTTAGCTTGCTTGGTTCAAGGTTGATTTATTTCTTAATAGGTCTTGAGTTCAAGTCTTATTAAGTTACTTTTTAGTGCACGCAATTTCTATTTTCAAGTTACTTTATTGTAAAAGTGCATCTCACATAAATAAAATAAAATAAAAAGTGAGTCACTTAAGTGTTTTAATTTATTGCTGCACTATTTAAAAGTAACATTATTTTAAAAGAAAACATCACTTATTTTACAAAACTAATTCACTTAAAAAGCAACTTCATCATCTAGAATCAATTTTCAGTGCCGTTTTTTTTAAACAACCTAATTTTTCAAGCTCTTTGCATCCAAACAGCTTTTTTGTAAATAAAAGCATTGTATTACTATAGAAAAACCGATTTACATGGAGAAACAAAAAACTGGGCTGTTGCTGCCCATGCCTTCCTTGACCTTGCCCCAACTACATCTAATCAGACCTAAAACTTCCCAAACCCCAAAAGAGGGAGATCCCTGACTATGCAGGGTTCAATCCTGAAGTTACAAACATAGCCACATAAATATAACCTAACTAGACCTATTTGAAAATTACATCCAAACATATTGACAGAGGAGCTAGAACCTGAAAACAAACACCCACAAAAAACTAAGGCATGGCCTACCTCCCAAGGCCAGACCAGTGATCGTGGCATATGAACCCCATATGCTGCACCAAAGGGTTTCCCCTCTATTGAGGCATGATGCTTACACATTTTGAGTGACGAACATATGCCCAACGATTGAGGCCTCCTTCCGCTTGCTACTCCAAATTAGGGCTATACAGGGATATTCCTGCATGCAAAGCAATCTGGTCCACTTTGAGGTGCATCAGCTTGCAATCTACACTGAGGTACTCAATATTTTTGGTCATGGACCGACACTCTTCATTGTGTTCCTTCCAAGCTTTGGACAACTCTGAGTCCCTATCTTTTTTTTCCATTATCTCCTCCACTTTTGATTCAATGTTCATGGCCACATGACTTACTAGGTTCATTAAAACCCAATAAAGCATGATAAGATGATCATGGGTTGAGGCCATCCTCATCGTTGAGCTTGGATATCTGATCCATCCTTCAACCTCCTCCCACATTGTCTCAATGGGCATCAACGAGACTTGCTCCCACAGATCCTTCTCAATCCCGTCTGTGGCTTGACGCGCCATTAGTGGAACTTAGTCCTTAAATAATTCCACCACTTCCTGAGCACGCAACTGATCTTGAGTGACCACTCCTTTGTCTCCCTGGGTCTTGAGATTCCCCTTATCCTGGCACTTGTTTTCTGTGTTTCTCGCACTCGTCCTCCCAAGACCACCCCTTTGTAGAGCCATTTTCCTCCTCACTCTCCCCCTCCTTGCACACTTTCTATGCAATTTTATCAACCAGCTAACCTTCCACAAGCTGCTCAGCCTAATGCTCTCAAACCTAAGTGTGCAGATGAGGAGCCAAGAACTCATCCTGAGATTAATAAATTGGAGGAGAATGGCCATGATAATGGTTATGTACGGGATATCGATCTCCTAAATATTGAAATAACTTGCTTTTGTACTTGGCATGATTTGCATCATCATTCCCATCATCATTCCTGGATCACCATCCTGCGAAAAAACTATCCCATCACTCCTAGCAAGCCTTCTGATGTACTCTGGGTTAATGTTTGAAGGGTTGTCCCGAATTACCATAATCTTGAGCTGCATGACTATGTGTGTTGCTTGACGAGATCCATGGTCAATCATTATGCCTATTTTCCCTATCTCAATCTTACATCATAGCCTCTGTCACCTGTCCTCCCATGCCTGTGTCCAGAGCTAATAGCTATCGACATCTAGGCATCCATTGCTTTGCCTCGAATTCCTCTAACCTACCCAACCTACAGGCCCCATTTCCTCGACCCTAGCATTTTCCAACAGATCTGACACCTTGTTCGTGTCCCATATCACATGGTTAAAGGACATTGCTGGATGGGATAGGATAAGGCCACGAAGGACTTCTAGTCTACTGGCTAGGTGCCAACTCAATGACACTTTTTCCATCGATCTCCCGTGGCCTAGCTACTTGGCCATCTGAACAAGGATGTGAGAGTCACCTTCCAGCATTGTAGGAATCCAACCCTCCCTAGTGACTATCTTGACACCTTGGAGCATGCCTTCCAATTATTCTAAATTGTTAGTGTCTTCCCTAATCGAACCAAAGAAAATAAGCAGTATTTCTCCCTCTGAGTTTCTGCAGGTTCCCCCAAAGCCTGCCGCTCCTGGGTTGCCCTTTTCTGTACCATCAAAATTTAGCTTGAATACCTACCGATGGGGAGGAGGCCACACATTTGGGCTTGAGATTCTATAGGTCTTGATCCTCTCACAATGACCATCAAGCATTGCCTTGTTCAATCCCCATTTCTCCACTATTCTCTTTTAGAGACTTGAAAAATATTTGTCGTCCTCACTCCACTGCATGTTGTGTATGGTCTCCAGGAGGTTCAATGTTAGGGTCTTCCAAACTTCCTCTGAGGAATGGAACTTGTTGTGGAAGATTCTTCCATTGAGCTCCTTCAAGACTACCCACATGACACTACCTAGAAATTCTTTCCATAAGGTGCATATAATATTTCTTTTTGAAAGTCTTTGGATGCCACTCTTTTAGGGTTTGGCCCAAATTGCCTCTACATTTGTTGCTTTTCTGAAATAATTGAGCTCCTATATCCCAAAGTTTGGAAGTGAAGGGGCAAGTGTCTAGAACTTGATTCATGCTCTCCTCTTGGTAGGAGAATAGGACACACCTACATGGGCCTTGAATTCCCCTCCGACATAATTTCTCCCTTGTTAGAATCCCATGTCTAACCACTAACCAGCAGAAGGTGGCCACTTTTGGCCATGGGTTCTTTTTCCATATTTTCCCCTAGATCTCATCTTCCTTAAATTGGTTTCTAATATTGATATTGTAGGCTTCCTTAGTGCTAAAAGTCCCTTTTGGGGAGTATCCCTAGCGAAGGACATCATCCCCTTCTTTAAGCAAGATGCAATGCTTTTGGAGCTCACCCATAAAGGATCTAATATCAACCTCCAGGACCTCTTCATCTCCTCTAACTCGGGCCACCCATCGGCATTGGTCTTCCTAGATCTTAGTCTCCCAATCTTGATTGACTTTTGTTCTGCCTTCCTTTAGGCCTTTGGCTCTTATGTGCCACCATTGAAAATCATTCCTTAGTTTGGGTAACTAATTCCACAAATCATCCTAGAAGTGAGCTAAGTTCCCTACTTTAACCTCCTAGAAGCTGTGTTCTTGAATTATTTGTCAACCTTCCAGTGCTTTTTTCCAAATGTGATATCCCCTTGGGGTCGCATTATATCTTATCAATAGAGACTTAGGTCTATCTATTGCATATTTTATGTGTTAGATTTTTCTCCCATGATTCCTGTGAATAGTTACACCACCGCCACCATATCTTAGTACCTTGAATTTCTCCCATGATTTCAGTATCATGAATGCCTAGGCCTCCTTTCTCCTTAGGGCTGCACACCTACTCCCAACTGACCAGTGAAAATTTGGACTTGGATTCCCTTCCACAAGAAATTCCTTTGAATTCTTCAAATCTCTTTAATGAAAAAGTTAGGGGCCGAAAGAACTAAAAAAATATACACAGGCATGGCTTGGAGGACCAACTTGACCAGGACTAATCTACTTGGCAAATTCATGGGTTTAAGGATCTAGTTTTCCAGTCTAGCTTTAATCCTATCTAGAAGATCTTGCCAAGAAACTTTTTGAATAGTTCCCTTCCCTAGGGGAACCCCCAGGTATTTGGAAGGCATGGTCCCCTTGGGGAAATCCAGAATCCTACCAATGTTTCTTTGAGTAACAATGGGAGTATTAAAGAAAAATACCAGATACTTTTCTGCATTGATAGCTAGTCCTGATGCCTTAGAAAATATCGACATACTCGATCTAAAGGCGTAGGCCTCTTGGACTGAAGGGTGCTCCATTAACATCATATCATCCATGAATTTCTGATGAGTCTATTTTTCCATACCTTCGTGAAGCACCTGTCCCCTGATCCTACCTGCTCCTTACTCCTGCTTGGGATTGGATGAGCTTACTTAACCCTTCCATAGCCAAAATGAAGAGGAACGTGGAGAGTGGATCCCCCTGTCTAATCCCCCTTGTGGGGGAAAATAGTCTGGACAAGGATCCATTCAAAAGGATGGAATATAAAGGAGAGGAGACCAAGGCCATCACCCATTCTACCCACTCTGGAATGAAGCCACGTGCCTTCAAAATTGCCTCCAGATATTACCAACTGAGCTTGTCGTACGCCTTTGAAATGTCTAGTTTGATAAGAATTAAAGGGAGTTTAGTGCACTTCAAAGAATGGGTGACCGCATGGACTTCTATGATGTCATCCAAGATATTTCTACCCTCCACAAAACCCGACTGCTATGGACTAATCAACCCTGGGAGGAGAGGTTTTAGTCGATTCGTCATCACTTTTGTAATTTTATTGAAGATCACATTACATAGATCTATCGACCTGAATTTGTCTAGTGCATCCACCCCCTCTCCCTTGGGAATTAAAGTAAGTAAGTTTGCATTAAAATCCTTGATCACCCCTCACTTGCTCCTAGATTCCTCCACAATGGCCCGGACTTCCTCTTTAATCATTTCCCAAAAGAAGTGAAAGAAGTTGGTGGTGAATCCATTTAGGCCTGGGGCCTTCCCCTGGTCCATCTGGCTCATGCCTTCCTCAACCTCCTGCATGGAGATGGGTTTATTCAGACTCTCATTATCCTCCCTAGAAACAGACCTGGGAATCAGATCAGTGATCTAAGCAATTTCCTGCTCCCTCGAATTATTATCCTTGATCAATATTCCCTTGAAGTAGCTCAATAGTTCTTTCTCAACCTCTTCCCTAGTTTCCACCTGGGTCCTATCATCCCTCTTGATTCTATGGATCTTCGTACCCAATTTGTTATGAACCACCAAATTATGGAAGAATTTGGTATTTTTCTCCCCCTCCTGCAACCATTTCATCCGAGATTTCTGCTTCTAGAAAATCTCCTCCTATGTCTCCCTGGATTCCAGCTGGGTGAGGAGTAATTTTTATTTTTATTTCATCTCCACTTCCCACCCTAGGTCCATCCCTTTTTTCTGGAGAAGGTCAATGCCCTGGATGAGCCTTTTCTTATCAGAAAAAATATTACCAAAGGCCTCCTTGTTCCACGTGCAGATCTTAGCTTTGAGTTCCTTAATCTTCTGCTGAAATTTGTACATTCTAGTCCCTCCTATGATATCCATCTCATGCCACCATTGATGAATCAGTCCTTATGCTCTAGCCAAAACTATTCAAAGCAAAAAGGCTTGGGAAGGAAGGCATTCATTATATCCTAGTTGAGACAAATTGGCCAGTGATATGAGCTAGCTTCTGGGAGAACATTTGTCTAGATCTCTCCTGAACCCATCATGATATTCTCTGACATCAAGAATATTTCCATCCTGGAGGTGACGAGGTGGTCCCCTCCCCTCCTATTGTTTCATGTGAACCAACAGTCTCCTGTCTCTAGATCTACTAGGGAGCTTTGGGATAGAATCTCCTTGAATTCCTCCTGTTATTTTTCCATTACTCTTCTCCCCCCTTTAATTTCCTTAAGGGCAGTGATTAATTTAAAATCTCATGCTCCTATCCATCTCCCTTCCTTCACCGGGTAATCCAACTACCTCAGTTGATGGATAAAAACTTGTTTCTAGGGGAAGACACTGGGTCCATATATATTAGCAATTGTCCCAGTAATACCAGATCCTATGATCTTGAAATCCGTCATCAGGGAGAAGTGACTGGCTCTCTAGTCTGAGAGAACAACAATATTAGGCTACCATAGGATGGAAAATCCCACCCCCCCCCATGCCTTCGGCATCCGTCTCCATTACACTGCCACCCTTCCAAATTCTTTGGCTAATTCTCATTAAGGATTCAGAGATGCATTTGGTTTCTTGAAGAAAAAATAGATCTGGTTTTTCCTGTTTCATTTTACTAGATAAGGTTTTGATCTTCCTCTGATGATTACACCCCCTAATATTCCATGATATTATCTTCATTGGAAAACTTTTCTTACCTCAGAGAAGGCTTCCTGGATCGTCGCGTACTGACCTGATTCGATCAACCTCATTCCTATTTCTGTAATTCTCTACTTGTTTGACTTCCTTCCTCTTTTCTGTTCTTCCTCCAGGGATTTCCTCTTGCTCCCTTTCTAGGGTTCCACACATATCCCCAGCTCTTGGTGCACTTTGGAATTGATGATATATTTCTAAAGAAGTTCGATCTATTCCCAAGGGACATAACCCTTTCCTGCCTTCTCGCATTCTTTCTCTAACGTGTCTAGATATAGATCTCCCAGCTCCATTTCTTCTGTCTCGTATTCCTCCATGCTATCCTGCATACTTCTATCTTTGGTTTCCTCCCTAGCTTCCTCTATCTGAACTTCCTGAGTATTATTTCATCCCTCTTTTTCTCCCATACCCTCACCCTCTCTCTCCAATATTTGAAAGCGAGTATTGCTCTCTAGAGATTTTTTCGTTGATTCCTTCTGATTTCTCTGTCCCCCACTATTTTTTCCTCTTCTTCGGCTCTTTACCTAGGTAAAACCCTCATTGGATTTTTTTTCTCCCTCTCATTTTGGAGCTTCCTTTTCCTGAGGCTCTTTTGGGAAGTTCCTCCCAAAATGACCATACTCATGGCAGATCCTGCATCGAAAAGGAAATTGCTCATAGTCTATCTGTTGAATCCACTCCTCATATTCCCAGTTCAGGCTAACATCCTCCGGGATATCCTTTGATAGATCCATGTAAAAACATATGCATGCATACATTGTGTACCTCTAGATCTGCATTTGCTCGGATACCTTCATGAATTCTCCTATTGAGTTGCCAATGTCTCGTAATATTTCCATGTCCCATTACTCTCCTGGAAGACCCACCAATCTGATCCAAACTGGGGCAACCATTAGATCTTCCGATTCTGGGTTAAAACGCTCCCGCCATGGGTGGAGATAAAGGCCGACCAAAAAAAATAAATAAGGCCCCCCTCCAGGACTCTGTCTCGATCCTCCCGATTAAAGAAGATTATGGTGAAGATTCCTTTTGCTCCTAGATGAAGATCATAATGGAATTTTGTATTCCACGTACTCTGGATCCATCGTACCAGATCCTTCTCCTTTGGCCACACACCCACAAATTTTTCGATTAGGGATCTTTATTTCCATGTCTCAATTTTTCTATGGATCGAGTCCAATCGGATCTGGATTGTCGGGATCAATTGAGCCCTTGGAAGGCAGCCCCCCTGACCTGACTTCCTCCCCTTTCCTTTCCCATCCTTTTCTTCATCCATATTGTTATGGCCTCTGATGGGCCCTTCAAAGACATGTATTTGAGCTGAAACAACCACCATGGAACTCGAGGGGTTTGTAGCCCCCTTTCTCCGCCAAAACCCACTCAAAGCGTCTCCCTTCACAAAACCCACTTAGATCTCTCCCTTATTGTATCTAGACAATTAGTTTTTGTTCTTTTAGTCATTATTTTACAGTATGGTCACCCCTTGTGATATTATACTTACCATTTCTAACTATTTCTCATGGAAATCTCATATGGAAGATGTTCTACGAAGTAGGGGAATTTTCAGAATTACCTCAGGGAAAGAAATAGAACCCACTGATGATGATAAGAAAAAAAAATAGGCAAATATATGTGATGAAGCTTGAGGGTTGATTGGGATGTCAATCTCTACTGATTTGCGATTCCACATATATGGAATTGATGAACCTAATAAATCTTGAGAAAAGTTGGAATCTGTGTTTGGTAAACACAATGAAATTGGAGGTCATCAACTTGAGATTGAGTTGATTTATTTGAATCCAAGTGATTTTTCATGCATTCAATACTATTTATCTAAGTATAAAACTATTAGACTCTTATGTGAAGAATGAAATATTAAGAATGAAGTCAAGCAATGTATTTATCATATTCTTTCCAAACTTGGACCTACATATTCTATTTTTGTATCTACATTTTACTCCATGAAAGAATCCTTGACTACAGCTAGCTATCAAGAGCCTAGTCTTGAATCCCTTTGTGATTCCTTAATTAGAGAGAAAGATAAGCTCATTCATCTTGGAATAATTAACAATGCATATACATCTGGGAAAGACTTATTGTCCCAACAGAAAGAAAAGTCCAAGCCTCCCAAGAAACAAAATTTTCACAATAATAATCCAAACAAGGGTCGCAAACCCTCTCAGTCAGCTCCTTCTTTAAAAAATGACAAAGGATCCAAGCAAAAGGAAAGAAGACTAAGTGTCATTGCATTTTTTGTGGGAAATATAATCATGATGAATCTAAGTGTTTCAAGAAGATGACAGCCTTGGAAGCAGCAATGAAGAAGCACCACATCATCCTAAATTCATCTTAAGAATCTACCTCTCATGGACATGCACTTTGTGATTTTGGTTACTCTTATACTACATCTTCTTCTTCTACTTCAAATCAATGGATCATTGATTCTGGAGCATCTTATCATATGGCTAAGGGTCCAACCATGTTTTCTACTATGCATGAATGTAAAACCAAATAAATATTTATTGGTGATGATAGATCTCTAAGTGTTGTAGGCTCTGGAATAGTTCCAGTAGAAAATGGTCATTTCAGCGATGTACTATGTGTTCAAAAAATTTCCTGCAATTTTGTTATCAGTCTATCAAATTAATCATTCAGATGAAGGTAAAATTGTGACATTTACACCTCACCAAGTTGTAATAAAGGATTTTAAAAATACTCAAAATTTCATTGCTACTGGAATTGTTGATGATATTACCAGGTTGTACAAATTTAACAACTTTGGGTCATCACCTTTTCCTTCAGTTTTTGTTGCTCATAGTGATAACTTGAGCAAAATTTGGCATGAACGATTTGGTCACTTAAATTATCGCTCATTGTAACAACTATATAAAGAAAAGATGGTGACTGGTATTTCGATGGTATATTGCAAGGATGGTGTTTGTTCTGGTTGTGTACTCGGAAAACATCATCGGAACAGTTTTGACAAACGCACCTCTTGGCATGCCTTGCTTCCCTTGGAGCTTGTGCATATTGACATGTGTGTTCCTCTTCCATCTGCTTCCTTTTTAGGTTTCAAATATTTCTTAACTTTCATTGATTACTACTCCATATGCACTTGGGTTTACTTCCTAAAACTTAAGAGAAAAGTATTTAACATGTTCTTGGCCTACAAGGCCCTTGTTGAAAAACAATCTGGTCATCAAATTATTAAGTTAAGATCTGACAATGGAGGAGAATATTTTAACAAAAATTTCACTACTTTATGCACTGAACAAGGAATCCAAAAACAACACATTGTTCCATATGCACCACAAAAAAATGGTGTAGCTGAACGGAAGAACTACAATTTAAAAGAAATGGCAAATTGTATGATCCAATCTAAGGGACTAAGTCTTGAATATTGGGCTGAGGCCATAAATTGTGCAAATTATGTAGTTAATCGCACACCAACTAAAGATTTACAAGGTATAACACCGGAAGAAGCATGGAGTAAAATTAAACCATATGTAAGTCACTTCTGTTTGTTTGGTTGTGAAGCAGGGCTCACATTCCGGATGAAAAATGGAAAGCATTGCAGCCTAAAAGTGAAAAGTGCATATTTGTTGGATATTCTGAAGATGTAAAAGGTTATAGAATTCTTTAGCCACATTCTCATGATATAATCATTAGAAGAGATATTAAATTTGATGAAAATATCTTGGTTTACGAGCCTAACTTGGTGGTGTGCCATCTTTGGCCTGCGAGCCTGATTCGACAATTATTCCTTATTCTTTTTCTTCTTCCAAATTCCTTGACAGGTTTCCAACTCTATTTTCTGATGATGATTGTCAGGATGAAAATCAACCTCCACCTGCTCATGCTTCCTCGATGGGTCCGTTCAACATGTGAAGCAGTTGGTGATCTTTCCGGTGATCCTAGAGATCAACATCAAACACGTTCTTAGTTTTAGCGATCCTCTTCTCATTTGGATCAAGTTTTCGAGAATAAAAATACAGAAACTTTTGCAGAAGCTTCAGGAAATATAGATTGGGATGCAGCTATGGATGAAGAATATCATTCCTTAATGGAGAACGATACTTTGGGATCTTGTTCCTCTTCCAAAAGGAATAAAACTTGTCAGATGTAAATGGCTCTATAGAACTAAGTATGCATCAGATGGAAGTGTTGAAAGACTTAAGGCAAGTTTAGTTGCCAAAGGTTTTTCCCAAGTTGAATGGATTGACTACAAGGAAACCTTTGCTCCTGTCTCAAAAATGAATTCCATCTGCCTTGTTCTTTCCCTTGCAGCCTTACATAATTGGGAAATCCATCAAATGGATGTCAAGTCTACCTTTTTACATGGTGATTTACAAGAGGAAATTTACATGGAACAAACTCCTAGATATGTTCAGGATAACTCTAGACTTGTTTGTCTCCTTAAGAAATCCTTATATGGCCTTAAGCAAGCTCCTAGAGCTTGGTATGCCAAAATGGATAGCTTTCTCCTTAACACTGGTTTTTCTAGATGTTATTCTAACCCTAATGTCTATACCAAGAACGTAGGAAACCATCTCATCATAATTTTTCTTTATGTTGATGATCTTATCCTTACTGGTAGTGACCCTAAACTTTTAACCCATGTGAAATCTAGTCTTAAGAAAAAATTTGAAATGTCAGATTTAGGACATTTGCATTATTTTCTTGGTCTCCAATTCTTGCAAACCAAAGAAGGAATATTTATTTCCCAGTCTAAGTATGCTTATGACCTTCTTCGTTGCTTTCACATGGAAGATTGTAAAACAACCCCTTCTCCCTTCCAGTATGGAGTCAAACTTTCTGCCACTTGTACTTCCCTTGAAGTAGATGCCACCTTGTATCTTTAGCTTGTTCGTAGTCTCTTATACTTGACTCATTCCTATCCTGACCTTTCCTTTACCATTGGTCATGTTTCCCGTTATATGCAAACACCTCATTAAAGTAACTAGAAAGCAACAAAATGAATACTTCAATATATTCGAGGTATAATTCAGTTTGGGATTCATTACAGTACAGGGGGGACACCTTTGTTGGTTGGTTTCACTGATTCAAATTGGGCCGGTGATCCTGATGATCGAAATTCTATTGTAGGTTATGTTTTTAGTCTGGGATCTAGACCTGTCACTTGGGCTTGTAAGAAGCAACAAGCTCTTTCTCTTTCTTAAGTAGAAGTATAATATTGAGCCACAGTTAATGCCATTAAGGAATTTTTATGGCTTCAACAGATACTTTTAGAGTTTGGATTCGAGCAGAACTAGCCTACACCACTTTGTTGTG
The DNA here is from genome assembly GCA_001517045.1 of Pseudotsuga menziesii. Classification (NCBI taxonomy): domain Eukaryota; kingdom Viridiplantae; phylum Streptophyta; class Pinopsida; order Pinales; family Pinaceae; genus Pseudotsuga; species Pseudotsuga menziesii. Next base: position 657,842 of record LPNX010721471.1, on the reverse strand, counting down.
AGAATCAAAGTGCCACCAAGCTTGCCAAAGATCCAGTTCTACATCAATGCAACAAACACATTGAGCTACACATGCACTTCATCAGAAATCTTGTTCATGATTGTGTTCTTGAAATTCTCTATTGCCCTACAGATGATCAAGTTGCAGACATCTTCATCAAGTCTCTTATAGAAGTGAAGTTTTCTAAACTTTGATCTATGTTAGGAGTTCAGGAATGTGTCCTTAAGGGGGGATAGGATCTAATGCCTCCTTCCTTCTCCTAATAGTGTAACTTTTGTAAATCCTTCAATCCTATCCCAAGTTGTTCTTAAGGGGGGATGTTAGGATATTTAGACACTTAGGAGTTAGTTAAGATCAACTTGTGTAATATATATATTAGGTAAACTGTGTTTCTTTAGTATGCATTAGTATGCATTTGTAAATATTCTAATCCAATAGTCACGATATGTTCTAGACATAAATTGATCTGATGGTTCAACTTCTTTTAGATCATGCCTACCATTGATCCATGGATTAACACCTGATTGGTCCATGATCTCTTTTTAAATATCATGTAGGGTCCTTGGCTAGCTGATCAATTATGAGAATCTCATGTAAATTTCTTTCTTTTGCATAATAAATTTCTCCAAGTAGCTATTTGGCTGGGGTCGTGGACTATTTCCCTCTCAAGAGTTTTAACCACATGACAAACATTGGTGTATTGATATATGATTCATTTGTGTGAAGTGTTTTCTCTAGTTTTTTAGTATTTTGGTAGTACCCTGTGTACCAAATCATGAAACTTTGGGAAATTCAAACCTTAGTTTGACCCCGGGCCTGAAAAACCCTAAATTACTAAAATGGGTAGTTTTGGTACATTCGCTATATATTGGGATTTAAGACATATTAGGAGCTGAAACATTCAAAATACGAAGCTAAAATATTTATGTACCTTGTGCAAAAATTTCAGCCTCAGATGTGCTATATTCTGGGAGATATGTTTCCTCCAAATCAGGGTTCCAACCTCTTCCAGGATTCATCCCTAAATAGGACACCTAGGGAGAATTGCAATATCTTGGGCTACATAAATCAAAATGAAATTTTACAAGATTTTATAGATAGGTAAGGTAATTTAATTTATGTGGTAAAATTTTCAAACCCCGAAGGTGAAAAAATTGACACATGGCACTCCGTACAACCTTGCTATGCTGAATAATCCTGAAACAAGTCACCTAGGGAAAACACGCATAAGTCCAAATTGGTGTAACCAATTATGGTAAAATCTATGGTGTTGGAAACAAGAAAGAATAGGTTACCTAATTACAAAATTCTAGACATAGAATAGTATTAATTTCAGAGATACCATAGAAACAGTATCAGGCATTTTTGCAGATGAAATTGGTAAACTAGGGCTTCCTATTCCGGGAGCTTCCCTCCACTGTTTTCAGAAAAGGAGTACATTGGAAAGCTCGCCTTGAAGAGGTATATATTTCTATCTAATCAGATCTAAAATATTCCAAGTTTTGAAAATTAGGGTTTCTCTAACAAACCCTAGATCAGCTAGCTCTGGAACCAGGACGGACACCTCAAATCAGTAAGATCTAATCTTTTGCTATTTACATTTGAGGTTCTCATTTCTAAATGACTAGTCACACCAAATTGATGACAAGATTGGTGAAACTTACAAATTCCAAGCATGGAAGTATTGGATCTCACTGGTTCTTGAAGAAAATGAATTGGACACCTACATAAGTGCAGATGTTCCATTTCTAGAGGGAGATGAGGCTAAAAGCCTTATACAAGAAGAACTTGGTCAAGGCCAAGAATATAAATGCTGATTCAATAACGGATCACCTTATACCACAAGTGTATTCCCTAAATACACCAAAATATATGTTTGATTCCTTTACCAAGATATTTGAAGGGAATAACATAAATCAGAAAATGATTTTGAGAAAAAAAGTTGAAGAATGTGAAGATCCAGAATGCAGAGACCATGTAGTCATACTTTACAAGGGTCTCTCAAATAAAAGAACAACTTGAAGTAGTAGAAGAAGAAGTGGATAATGAAGAAGCTATGATAACCACCTTGAATGACCTCCTAGGATCATGGGATTCATTCATTCGAGGAATGTGTGCCAGAAGGAAGCGATTACTTTCAGCAGACTCTGGGAAGAGTACACACAAGATGAAGCTTGACCCATAATAAGAGAAGAGAATATTGGATAAAGTGAATATCAAGCTCTCACCATCCAAAGAAGATCCCTCAAGTGATGAGGAATATGAAGGACTCAACTCTTGAATAACCTCTTATCCATCTTATCATTTGGATAAGAAATGATGAATGAAGAAGATGATGAAGTTGAAGGCTCAAGAAGGAGTTTACCCATGAAAAAAATAAAGATAAGTATTCAATTGTCATTTCATGATATGATTTTTTTATGCATTTGTTTATATTCAGTTGATTTTTTATGCATGACATAATGTTTTCATTAATGACAGTATACTACTAATATGCATGTGATGGGTAAGTAGCCCATGGTGATATACAACTCTCTGTTGCTACTTATCTAGAATGAAACCTCGTTGCTGACATATTGGATTAGTGCACAATCTCAATGTTGTCCTGGTAAAGATGGAAGGCACCTAGAAAATTTCATTAAGATATGGATGAATGTTGTATTGGCTAAAATAGTTGCATGATTATATCTTAATGAAAAATAATTTTGCATTATGAACATACCTTATGAAATTTTTCTAACCATACAACTAATGCATTTGACTTGTAGGAACGATCACGTACAAGAAAAAAAAGGATGAGACTTGTTCTGAAGAATAATATGACGATACTTTCAAAGAAAGAAAGAGGCACTAGAGACACTCTAGTTATGTGACATTGTTGAGCAGCATCATTGATGCAGAGCCTTCCATCTATGAAGAAGCGGCCAAGAAGAAAGGGAAGGAGAATACAAGTTCAAGAATAATGATGTCTAGGATGCAGTATTGAGACCTGAAGGGAAGTCCATAATGTCTTCCATATACAAGGAAATATTCGTAGCATGAGGCTTCTCATGGAAAGAAGGAACAGACTACGAAGATACATTTGCATCCACTGGAAGTTAAGACACATGATAGGCAGAATCATGTGTGCAAATGAAAGAAGGACTTGTATGAGCTCAGAAGACACCCATAGGATAACAAACACATGAGGATCTTGAATATCACCTAGAGTGATGAAAATATTAACCTTTACTAAAAGGTTTAAGATGAAATCTTATAGAGGATGACAAGTTCACAGATGGGTGTGAGAAGAACTTTTGAAAAGGTTCAAGATAGAGGATATTGGTATCTAGTGACCCTAGATGGATACATAAAATATTAGTAGCAGAGGAAGCTACTTGTCACTCCAATACATAATGTCTCAATGCATAGAGTATGAAAGTAAAAAGGGAGAATGATGCAGAATATCCTAAGGTTCGACATGATATAACAAGATGGGAAACTTACTAATGACTCTAGGATTTAATGAGAGTAAATAAGATTCCAACCTTTTCTTCAAGGTTGAAGGTGGAAGAGCATTGATTCTTGTGTTATATGTTGATGACTTGTTCCTTACAGAAAAATTTGCAAGAAGGAGACTTGTTCCCAAGTTCGAGATGAAGGACTTGGATATGATGCACTACTTTCTAGGCATGGAGGTGTGGCAGGATGCAGATGGAATATCCCTGGGACAAGGCAAGTATGCAGTAGATATCTCGAAGAGGTTTGGGATGATGGAATGCAAGGCCATGACCACACCTATGGCATTGAACCTGGAGCTATTGAGTGATTCCACATTAGAGTCGATTGATGCCACAGTGTCGCATCATATGATTTGTTCCTTGATGTACTTGACAAATACAAGACTAGATATTTGCTTTGCTGTGAAAAAATTGAGACATGTTCACTTGATGGTTGAAAAGCATGTAGTGAGGTACCTAAAGGGTACAATTGAGTATGGTATCAAGTATGATAAGGATCAGAAAATTAACCTGGAGGGTTATGTGGATTAAGATTGGGAAGGCAGTGCCATTGATAGATAGAGCACTTCGGGGTGCTGCTTCAGTGTGGGGTCAGGGATGATCTCTTGGTTTAGCAGGAATAAATCATGCGTGGCACTGAGTACAACTGAAGAAGAGTATGTCACAGCTTGTTTATCTAGTTGTGAGGTAGTGTGGCTAAGAAAGCTACTATCTAATTTGTTTGATCTCCAGTTGGATGCTACTTGTATATATTGCGACAACTAGAGTTGTGTGAATTTGTCATAGAACACCGTGTTCCATGACAAGTTGAAGCATATCAAGATCAAATATCACTATATCAGGGATATGGTGCAGAGAGGAGTAGTGAAGCTCCAGTATGTTGTAATAGACGAACAGATAGCTGATGTGTTGGCCAAGCCATTAGCCAGAGTGAAGTTTGAGTACTTCATGGAGAATCTTGGTGTTCTCTAGATCAAGTTGCCCTCCAAAGGGAAGAGATGTAAGTGAAGATCTCTTCTGACATGAATGTTGGATTGGTTCCTTTCATGGTCAGATGTAAGTGCAGAGCCTTTCTAACATGAATATTGGATTGGTTCCTCTCATGGTCAAATGTAAGTGCAGAGCCCTTCTAACATGAATGATGGATTGGTTTCTCTCATGGTCAAATGTAAGTACAGAGCCCTTATGACATGAATGTTGGATTGGTTCCTCTCATGGTTAGATGTAAGTGTAGAGCCCTTCTGACATGAATGGTGGATTGGTTCCTCTCATGGTTAGATGTAAATGAAGAGCCCTTCTAACATGAATGTTGGATTGGTTCCTCTCATGGTCAGATGTAAGTGCAGAGCCCTTCTGACATGAACGTTGGATTGGTTCCTCTCATGGTCACAAGTGAGTGTTGGGCGTGGCTTTCTGACATGGTGTTGGATGTGTTCCTCCCATGGTCAGATGTAAGTGTTGGGAAAGCCTTTTTGACTGGTCAGATATAAGTGCTGAAGAAGATGAAGAACTACATGGATGCTAGGCCTACAACCAGCATGAAAAAGGGCTGGCTCTGTAGAACTTCCTATGATGAGTAGAATTGAGAGATAGCACCAGTTGATAGAGATAGCAGAAGCGGTGATGCTGATGATCCAGCTTTGATGATGATCCAATGATGATCCAGTTTTGATGATGATCTAATGATGATCCAATGATGATCCAGTTTCGATGATAATCCAGTGATGATCCATCTTTGATGATGATCCATACTTGATCCAGAGAAGAAGACTTGTGCTGATGAATTGTGTCAAGAGAATACCTTCCTAGTTAGGAGGGAGTGTTGATGTATTTGTAACTTTGGAATGTATTCACTTGTATATCTTATGTATTGTACATTGATGTTCCTATAGGGAAGTATCACTAATGTAATTGAGTCATTTCATACCCCGATGTTCCTATCGGGAGAATCAATAATGTAAACAAGTCATGTAAGGTCATAGAGGGTAACCCTCCTTATTGATCAAGGGTTAAAGTCCCTGTAGTTGTGGGGCACTAGGTTTGTTAGACTATCCTAGAGAAGTCGGCACTCGTGAGTTAATGTAAGTTGGTCATTAGTACCCTAGTTGTGGTTACTCGAGCCTACATAACTGAGTTAGGATTACTTGAGCCTACATAATAGAGTCAAATATTAAGTGAATGAAAGAATATAAATAGAGAGTGAGCCTCTCTATTTATGACACACACTCACCCAACTGGGGCACATGGGTGAGAGAGGAGAAGCTCTCTCAAGTGAGAGAGAGAAAAACTATTGGAGATAATCTTTTCTGTCTTTGGTTTTTACTGTTGCTATTGGTGCTCATTCTATCTCTGAGGAAGTTGTGGCGTTTTCTCCTTTATGGTTTCCCCGAGGAAAATATTTGTATCTCTTATCTCTTGTGATTATTGATGTGCATGTTATTCTATCAAATAATATCCTAATATCATATTTCTTAAATGATAAAAAATATAACACTAAAACAAAAGAACTAGTGGGAAGTTCACCGATAGTGGCCACCCTTACCCAAGAACATGTGCAAAACCAGTTAGAAATGTTGAAATATGAAAATTAATTGTTGAAGTAAGATGCACAAGAACTTAGGGAAGAACTGGAAAGGTGGAAGGATGAAAGAAAAAAGAAAGCATCATGAGACCTATACACCTTGGCAGAAGCTTCTAGTCAGTTTGAAGATCCACTTTCCAGCTAAGAAAAAAAGGAGCTTATATGTCCTGAATGTGTATTTTTATTTAAATTGGTAGGATATAAGGTTGATAAAATGGAAATAGAATCCTGTAGATTGACACATTCATGCCAAGGAGGAGATGAGACACTGAATGAGGAACCATGAGAAGAAACATGGTTAAAGATGGATGAGATTCATGGACAAGAATTACATGTAGATGTCTCACTGTAGCCTCAATATTCAGAAAATATTGAATTTCTTCCTTTTGGAGGTAGTTCTAGGGAATTCAATTCATTTCAAGACTAGGAGTAGAAATCAGGTGACAAAAAGGTGGTGTAGGAGCAACAGTCATGTGACACAGAGATTGTGCAGGAAGGAATTTAACAACTTGGAGATATGGAAATAGAACATGACACTCCTACACAATAAATAGTGTCTTTAAATTTGGTTGTTGAAAATGTTATGATGGAATTGAAAGAATCAGACACTGTCACACAAGAACCAGTGTTTTTGAAAACAATTGTTGAAACAATAGTCTAAACTGAAACTGCTAAAACACTGGAAGTAGGAGTTCAGACTGAGGATGAAACTGCTAAAAAATAGTAAGTAGTAGATCAAACTAAGGATGAGGAAGCAACATACCATATTATAGATGTTCAAACACAAGAAGAAGAAACACAGGTGGAGGTTGCATAACTTTAGGAGACATAAGAGGTATCACTTTTAAAGATTGAAATAAGTAAATGGAAGTGTCATGTAAGGCAATTTGATGAAGGTATGATTTCCATTACTAAGCACAAAACTATCATTCATTAGTTAAGGGAACAATGGGCTGAGGAGAACTTCTTCCAGAAAATTTGATGGGAAGAGATGGAGGAGAAGTTAAAGGAGTTAAATAAATATGAGTCTATGGAGAAGAATAAAGAGCAAATGCTCACTCTAAATAATGATTTATTGAGTTGCAGATCCCCCTCCCTATCCTACCATATATTCTTATTTGAACAGATGATTATGTTCCATATTAAGGCTTTAAAGGAAGGAGGACCCTGGCAAATTGTAACACCTTCTCAATTTTTTGAAACTTTCACCTGAAGTGAATTTTTTTAGCATAATTTGTTATGTGAGTTATATCTGCATGATAGGGCATGCCTAATGGATACTCAAGCTAATCCAGTTCCCCATATTGGGTATATTAATTTAATATCATTTACCTTTTTTGTCACTAATAATGTGTGTTGGTTAAGGGCCTCACAAACAATTCATAGAAATGAGGACAGATCCACTTTGTGGATTTGTGGAGAACCTAGAGGCCCTCTCTTTCTAATTGATAGGCATAAGAGAAACCTTACATTTCTAGATAAAGTTAATCAGTTTATTGTATTTCAACAAAAGGCCATCTCTACTTGTGTTTATATGATATCTCAGTAGCAAGACATTTCTCTACAAGGAAGCAGTCAGAGATGAGATTTTTCTCCTATATCCCTAAGGGCAAAAGATCCATTTTGTATTGAAAATTTTAAATATTCCTTGTCGAGAGTAGCTGGCTATGTTAAATGTATGGAGTCATGTGGCCTAAACTGGTTGGGTTTAATTTTTAGATTCCCTCTTATTTGGTGGCTAGACATAGACTACAAGGGAACCTACTTGATGAAAAAGAAAGTTGAAAGAGATTGTTGGGGTTCTTTGATCATGAGCAATGGGTTTTTGCAACTAAACGAGGTACCAAAACCTATATTTAACCTCACAAATTTTTATGGATAATAGGAGGCATCTTTAGTCTGATTTGGACTCATACTAGTTCAAATTGTTGCATGAGGACATGCAATTGCATAGTTGGGGGGAGATGTTGGGTCCTGAATTTACCCTTTTTTTCCCTAATCTGTTTCATCCTTTCTCCATATTTTTGTCCCCATTTTGCAGCTGAATTCCTATCTTTCTCATACAAACAAGCATGAAAGTTCTAGGTATAGATCATTATTCATTATTTTTTCTTATGCTTGATTTTACATACAATTATGAATTTTACCTTTCATCTGTGTTGATCTGTTAATGGTTTGAAAGAAGGATTTAGAATCACCAAGTGGTGCAACTACAACAGCTCGTCATATATGGAAATTAGTCTCTCTTGGAATTAGCTATCTGCTCAAATGATGCAGTCAACATTAATTCAGAAAGAATATTAGATACTCCTTCATGACTGCAACTGAAAATCCTCGAGAATCGTCCACATTTCATTGGGCATGTCAGTTCGCGGAATAGCTTGAAGTAAAATCCTATTTATTACTAGGTTGATTTTATGCAGGGGATTGATAGTTGTAACTGTCTTGATCATTCAATATCCTGAATATCAAAGATCTTGATGGCTGCCTGAAATTTATGTAACATAATAGCTTTTCCCTTGTATAATTATACAAAAGGTTCAAAAATTGCAATATATATAGCAAAGTGATTGTAACTATAACTGCTCTTTTTATCAAATTAATAAAGGAGTGACAATTCTTAGTATTTCTCTATTGTAGACTTTGTGAGCTTTCGACAACATGTTTGTTTGAAGGCCATGGCCCGCCTTCTAACAGAGCTGCTAATAGTTTAGATTCTTTAGTATTTTATTTATGTTTTGTATGGAATTTCAATTTGATATATCTTTACGGTTACATGAAACTGCATTTATTCAGTGATTGCATTGTTTGTTTTTTCTTTGGCTTCCTCTAGGTGGTTTGGTGTGACAGTCGACTATGTAGTTAACCTTTACTTTCATGCAGAAATGTGTTAGTAGTTGTTAAATACTTTCTCTGCTCCTGTGTTGTGTTTTTTATTAGTATTTCTATATTTTTCCTGATTAGATAAGTCCTTTTCTTTGATGAATTTGTTTTTTGATTAATGAGTAGATATATTTCTGATTCATTAAATTAGACTTCCATTTTTTGCAAAAGTAATTATAGGTGGATATCTCCTTAGATCATAAACCTTAAGATTAGCATGATATGAAATATAAGTTCTTTTCAATTCCTAGATGGGTAATGTTATTTTGGTTTCTTACAGGGATGTGAGTTAGCTGAGTAGTAATTAGAATTGAGTGATTTTCATTTTATCTATCAAATATAGAAAATGTTTATGCATATACTTTGCTAATTACCTTTGGAATAACAGACTTCCCTAGGTTGATAATTAAATATTGAACACTCTCTTGGTTAAGTAATTAATGAGTATATAGAGTTCCCAACACCAACAGCACCTGAAATGCTTATAATGAACCCTAGATATTGGGCATAGGAACAAGGTTCTAATTTCATTCACATTTGAAGAATTGATGCTCTTGATTTTGCATTAGTCAATGCTTATCTTGACAGTTTTTGGGTAAAATCTAAGGGTTATATTTTAGTGAAAAACTTTTATTCAAGTGGCAAAGTGGTGGTCCTTTATTATCATTAGATTTCCTTATTTCTTTAACTCCTCATAGGTCTCCTTTCCATATTATAAAATAATTTTCCTTAAGTGTTATCAATGTAGGGTTCTAGAAGAGGATCTTGTGGACATGCTGACAAGGGGTTGGGGTAAGTTATGCAACATCGTGGATGTTGCAAAAGCTCAGAAGACACCAAAAAAGACGAAGATAGAGAGATAGGTAGAAGAAAGACTAATTTTAATTATTTTTTGTCACTTTTTTTACTTTTGGACGATATTTTGCGAATATTGGTCATTTGTTATAAAATCAATTAGGAGCTAGTTAGAACTAGACCATGAATGTAAAGATGCAAACCTATAAATAGATGAAGAATTGTGAATGTAGGGGAGCTTAAGAGATGTATCAGTTGATGTGAATGAAGAACTCTAGAATATGAATATCGACTTTATGACTGAGAGCTCATTGTATTGTCTATTTTTGTTCTGTGATTTACTGCACAGAAGTAATACAAAGAGATGAGATTTATCTAAATCACTGTTATTTTTTTCTGTCTTTTTCTATTTTTTGCAATCCATTAATGAGTACACATGTGTGACATAAGTCTATGGTGCAATGTTTACTGCCTATGAATGATGTGATGATATGACTATATGATGTTTCTATTGTGAATGAATGATGCAATGTTTCAACTAGTAATTATTAAATTACTTGCTAGATCTGATAGATAGACAGATGAAGTATTGATGCCCTTAGTCCTCTCCTTTTCTACAAAAACTTGGTTCCATCAGCACTCCCTAGAACATCTCGAGTGAAAATTCATCTGCTCTTTGGGTGTTGTTGGACATGGTAAAACCTATATAGGCTGATGCTCAAGGAGATCGTGATGACTTGAGTGTCGACAGAGTGGGAACCCCTGTCGAAAGGGTTTTGTTGGTGAGGGTTTGTGAAAATAAATTGTTCCATTGTTGGGACCTTGTTGTGACTAAGGAGAGGGTATGTGGCATCTTCCAAAAGATTGGATGTGGCATCCGACGCGACCCAAGATTCAAGGTTGGTTTGAGCAAAATCCATGAGAATTTGCTAAAGCAGAAAATCAGAACCATAGACTGACAACAAACAAATGGTAGCAAAATTACATACATGACAATCCTCAGGAGTATTTATTCTGTGATTTTCCCATTATACTGTACGAGTGGTTGGCATAGTTTACATACAAGAAGACAAATTTTTGAGGAGGACCAACATCCTAGACCCCTAAGTTAATCAAGGAGCTACAAGAAACTAAAAACAAGGTGTCACGAGCTATTGAGGTCTGGATGGATAGTATCCTGGAGGGATATATCACTGAATTTATGATTACCACTACCAAATCCTACAATGAAGTAGAATGAAAAATTTTCAATAGACCCAGAGGTAGGTTCTCATTGTCTCCATAGTTTTAAATTAAAATGATAGTCCATGAAAAGGGCTTACTAAAGATGAACCTATAGTAGTAGCACTCTAGTGTGCGAAGGTAGCAGATACCGTGACTAGAGCCATCACAATATTTCAAAGGATGGGAAAATCACAAACGGTTGGTTGCATGGTTAAAGGAGAGGTATGATTTTCAATGCAATGGAAGAGCATATCACATCGACAACATTAATGACAGAATGGTGCGGATCACTGCATGCATTTTGGAAAGTAAGATTATCAGGAATAATCACCATATTTAGTGCACTTCGGGGGTGATTGCATGTGCATAGAAATGTGCCAAGGGAGTCCAAATGAATTAGTCCCTCTTTTTGTTGAATCAATTGATTGAGGACGCGGTCGCAGTCCAGGCTGGGGAGCGACCCTTCATGTATAGTTGGTTATTGATATTAATTACATTGGTGTCTTGCATGGAGCTAGAATACTACCAACACATGAATGTGGAAGATATTAAAACATGCAAAGGTGCATAATATCAAAATTTGTGGTGGGTAGAAGAGACCAATTGAAAAGTGGATTGCAAAATCCACTTTTGGGTCTACTGGGAGGCGTTACAAGCAACAGTGGACAAAATTCCATAGTTATCAGAAACAACAATAATAAAATATCAGTGGATTATGTGGGTCGCCATTGGGCCACATACTATTCAGATCCAGGCTCGTCGTGACCCTTAAAAGAAATGGTTTCCAATGGCTTATAAAGTGACATATGAATATTTGATGTAGTGGTTCAGGTTTGGCCTGCAAAATGGTGCAAACCAGTAAGTGCAGAGAAAGTATCGGCAGGACCACCCACAGGTGCACACGAGGATCCAATTAAACGAGCTGACCAATAGAGTCACCATGAATCTGATGGAAAATCCTCAAGAAAAACCCTCGTATACATTGAGGCATAATGAATCCTTCAAGACATCAGGACAAAGAGGCGCATGGAGCAAGACGCGAGTAGTAGTACCAAATTTGCACTAGAGGCACAATTACAGCAGCTCATTAAGGTTGTCACTGACTCATCTGATGGTGCATCCCAGGAGATGAAGAAGTATTCCCAAGAAGGTTTCTCTGAGTTATGTACCAGATTAGATGCTATCTATAAGATTGTTTCACGCAGAGGACCGAAAATTGCAGCTCTGGAGGACTTTGTGATGATTAGCACTGATTCCCAGGCTAGGAATGTTTAGGTTCCCCCAAATGCAATTGATGCTAGACAAGATGATGTCAAATCCTCACTACAACAACTATAGAGAATTGTGTTGGACATCAATAAATTTTCCACCTAGATGTTAGTACACATGCAATAAGTCACCAACCAGGAGTTGGCATATAGAAAAAAGGAGCTCAATGACCAATACTTATGGTCACAAACTAAATAAGAGGAAATGAAGAAGGAAGTTAAGGAATTATGATGGGTACGGGAACAACTGACAGCGAAAAAATTGTAGGAGATGGCTGCATTGAAGATAGCGCAGGAGGAATTGATGAGGAAGGCTGCCGTGGAAATTACTAAGTTGAAAAAGGAAACTAACCGCCTTGTTATTGAGTATTAATCTGTCACAGTAATCTAGGGAATAAAACATAGTCTCATAGAATATTTTAGACAATTAAGCATAAAATTGGCATAATGGTGTTGCATTGGAAGTAGCAGCTCTGTATAATCAATAAAGATTGAATAATACAATACAATGATCATGCAAGGTGCATGAATGCAAAGACAATTTGAATTCCCAAGGAGGTTGTTCAAATTGAATGAATGGGTGTAGCTTAACTGAATGTAAGCCATAGTAAACACACCTAGTTAACCAACTAGTCAAGTCCTGATTGACTCAACTGAGTCCTAACTGAAGTCGGAGTGCGATGGATGACTGAGTCTAACTGAAAGTAGTTCAGACACATGTCACTACACACCAACCAACAAGTGTTAGCACATCATTAACTCCAATGAATAATGATGAGGTTAATTGAAGTCAAACTGGTCATCAGAGGTGGTTAGAGCCACCCTAGTTGACTCCAGTTCATAAATATTAATAAAAATAATCAATATAATGAGTGGATGCTCCTTGACCACTTAGCTTAACTGATTATAACCATCAGCTAGCAATTAGGTGCATTTATGACACTCAAATCACCCCCGGAGTGCTCCTTGTTTGAAGGAGGAAGCCTAGTTAGCTTCCCGAAATGAAGGAGAAGGATTAGTAGGCCTCCTTCACTGAAGATAGGCATGGGTGTGCTGATTTTGATGTCATAGTGTGCTCATATGATTCCAATTAAGTCAATAAAACTTAGGATAGTGGTTTAACAAGGCCAAATTGACCAAATTAAGTGCGATGTTGGGTAAATGTCTCCAACACCCCCCCTTAATATATACTCAGGAGAAGTAAAATAAAGTGAATGAAAATGCTAGGGCCCTAGAAACAAAGGCCATAGGTCACCCTATAAAATAATGTAACTCAAACAATGCTAAAAAATAAATCTAATTGAGGAAAAGAGGGAAAACCTAGTGGGAAACTCCCCCCTCAAGCTAAATACTGAAAGTAGTTTGATCACCCTAATGAACTCACCCCCAATAGTGAATGGAGGTAAGTGAAATTATTTTCTAAAAATATCTTGCTGAATATGTTTGCAATCTTCTCATCAGTAGGGCAGTATTGCAGAATCATGGTCATGTCATGCACAAATTCCCTGATATACCGCATGTGTATCTCTACATGGTTGGTCCTCTTCCTGGTAATTGGATATGTGGATATCTTAATATCAGTTTTACTGTCACAAAAGAGGAAAGTGGGCAAAGTAATACCAATATCAAACTCTGAAAGAATGTCTTGCAACCAAACAACTTGGATGCAAGCATTCACCGGTCCTCGGTACTCGGCCTCTGCTGAAGACAATGCTATGGCGGCTTGATTTTTGCTAGACCAGAAAATGGGGCCACCACCAAACATGAAGACATATCTAGAAGTAGAATTCTGATAAATAGAATCATTTTCCCAATTGGAATCTGTGTAACCAACCAGCTCTACCTCGGAGTCTGCAACATAGTGAATGTCGTAGGTTCTGATTCCCTAAATATACTAGAGGATCCTCTTAGCTACCTTCCAATGAATATCATGATGATGATACATGTATATTGGCATAGCATTCATGGAATAATATATATCAGGCTGAGAAGTAGAGAAAGATACCGATCAGTTGTCGATAAATAGTGTAGTCCATGAGAGGTGTGCTTTTTCCTTCTTCAAGGCTGATCCCTGAAAGGAAAGGGAATGGATCAGTCTTAAATTCATCCATGTTAAATTTGAATAATAGTTTTGATATGTATTTGGGCTGAGTGACCATTGTCCCATCAATATTTTTCTCAATTTTGAGCCCCTGAAATTGCTTCAAGAGCCCCAAATCACTCATTTCAAATGCATTGTGGAGAGCAGTTTTGATGAATGAAATAGAAGCAATTGAGCTACTTGAAATCAGTAATTCATCAACATATTAAAAAATAATAATAAAATTACCTTCATACTTATGTATATACACATTCGTATCTGATTTACGCATTTGGAAGTTTTGCGAGAGAAGGAAGGCATCCATCTTGGAATACCACTATCTTGGGGCCTGTTTTAACCTGTATAGTGACTTATTTAGTTTGCAAAACCAAGATGGATCAGAAATTTATCCCTAAAGATGATTCATGTATATCTCCTCATGAATATCTCCCTGCATAAATTCAGACTTAACATCCATATGATGCACTTCCCAGTGCTTAGATGCAAAAATTGCCAAAACTAGGCGAATGTAGTCCATTTTTGCAACTGGTGCAAAAGTAGCATGGTAGTCCACACCTTGGACCTGGGAGAAATTTTTTTTATACCAGAATTAAATTATATTTTCAGGTTGTTCCATCATCATAAAACTTATTCCAAAACACCCACTTGCATTGAACTAATTTCCTCCTCGGAGGAAGAGAAACTAGCTCCCAAGTAGTGTTTTTCTGAAGAGAATTCATCTCTTCATCCATGGCAACTCGCCACCTTGGATCCTTCCGAACATGGTAGTAAGAATTAGGGTCTGAAATTATCATTAAATAACAATATTCATGCATAAAATAATTAGAACAAGAGAGCGCAATACCTGCTCTTTGGAAATCAGACCGGGTTCTCTTTGGATCATCTAGATTTCCAATGTTATCACCTGCAGAGGAGAGTGTCTGTCGGGCCCAAGTTGGGAGATGATTTTGTACTTCAGGTTCCGATTCATAATCTGAATTTTTCTTTTCACTAATATCAGAAATAATAGGATCCAAATCAGGGTCATCACCCCCAATTACATCATCCAAATATTTGGTAGAATAGGAAGGAAATTCAGCAATTTTTTCCTTCACTAGTTCTACCTCCTGAAGAGGCTCATCAAACATGACACTCCTTTCAATGATGATATGTTTTGTTTTGATATACAGAAGCTTTATAAATTTATATTCATCAGGATATTTGATAAATAGACATTCGATTCTTTGCAATTGCAAATCCCTCCTTTTATCAAGTGGAATTCGGGCCCATGCAGTGGACCCAAACACCCTCAGATTTGACACATCCGGCTTGTGTCTGAAATATGCTTTGAAAGGGTTATTCCCTTTAATAGATGAGTGTGGCACTATTTTATGAATATATTCTATAGCATGCATGGCTTCATCCCACAAATTTGCAACCAACTTCTTTTATTCCAGCATACAAGTGGTCATCTCCTTGAAAGACCGATTATTCGTCTCAGCTACACCGTTCTATTGGGGAGTGTAGGAGATTGGATGTTGGATTTGAATACAGATTCGGGAAAATATATGTAGTAACTCATTAGTGATATACTCCCCACCATGATAATATCTCAAAATGTTGATATTTTTTCTAGATGCATTCTTAATCAAAGCCTTCAATTCAGTGAATGTTTCCAAGACTTTTGACTTCTTTTTGATAAAAAAGACCCATGTGTATCTGGAAAAGTCATCAATGAAACTGAGAACATATGTTGATACATTCATGTATGTGATAGGCATGGGACCACTGATATCATAATGTATAATTCCCAAGATTCATGATGCTCGGCTTGCATTCCCCCGATCAAACTTATGGTCAGGGTGCTTGCCAACAACACGACCCTTGAAAATTCCGGTGGTAGCTTGATGACTGGGAGGCCTTCAACCATAGAATTATTCTGTAGTTGTTGCAAGTATTTAAATTTCAGGTGGCCAAACCTCTCATGCCATAGTATACTAACCTCATTTCCATGAGTTAGAAATGCAGTGGGATTTGCATCCGCCACAAAATGGGAGAACTCATATGGTTTTGCATGATGGTTTGCAAGGCCTTTTGCTACAAGTTTTCTGGATGCAAGTTCTATGATCTATACATAATCTAGGCTAAAGGATACTCTCTTGGGAAATCCCATATGTTTCATTTGATAAGCACTTAGGATTTTTGATGCAAGAGATGGTACATACATAACATTGGAAAAATAACCATGCTCAAGATCTACATTACTTTTTCCTTCGGATATGATTATGGAGTCATCTCTGATGTGGATGGGAATGGATTGCCAGTATCCAAAGATGAGAAAGAGTATCTTTCATCCATCATGTGATTTGAAGCTCTAGAATCTATCAAGAGAGCTTTGGACTTCGAAGTGCTTTGCATGAGAGCATGACCTCTTTCATGCCATGGTTCCCAATATTGCCGATCTCTCCTCCGAAAGCTTTCTGGAAGATTTATGTGATTTTTCTCAAGAAGAGAAGTAGCTTCATCAAGTTTATTTTTCATGCAGGCATGTTCATGGTGGAATCCCTTCCTATAGTCTGAACACTTAACTTTTTCCTTTCCATGTTGTCCTTCGCTTTTGTTCTTGTTCGAGCCGAAAGGCTCTTCATGTTGTTGGTTTTCAACTTTAGGATTACGAGCTTCAAATTTGGTTTTTGGGTTCTTCTGCTACTTTCCTTTAACCTTCAAATCTTTGGGCCCTGAGACATGGAGGGATTGATCATGGGAGGCTCTGATGATCCCCACCTGGACAAGGTTATCATGTTCACTTGTTAGGGACTCAATTAAGGCATTGAGTGAAGGCAGCTTCCATCCAGGGATTGTGAACTTACTCGCATGAAATGTAGAGACAAACACTGAATAATCAGATCCAAGTTTGGAGAGAATATAGAGGATGAGCTGATCATCTTCCTTCTCCACCTTACACTGCTTCAACAGTAAGACAATGTGCTTGAATTTTGTGAAAAAATCATTTAAGGTCTTGAAATTGGAAGGTTGGAAAGACATCAACTCATTTTCAAGCTGGTATACTCTCAAAGATCTTGGGAAATAGAGAGGCACAAGAATCTGAATGCTTCATATTTATTTTTCAAGAATATAGCTTTGTCTGTCACATGAGTAGGCTCTTCTTCAGTGTTCATATTGACCCAGTAGAGTCCTCTGGCATGTAGTTGGATCTCCATATCTCCTTTCCATGAGTGGAAATTGAACGGAGTCAAGAGTTTGATTGAAGAAGCCATCTCAAACTATTGGATCAAATGCTTTCACTAGTTAAAACATGCAAATCACAACAAAAGGGGCACCATAATTTTTAACAGCATGCACATTTTAGGGTTTCATCACACCTAGCATAGTTGATCAAGCAAGCTTGATCAACAATTTCTTAACTTGGAGTATTAAGTGGTAAGCCTTTGTTTCTGGTGCAGTACTGGAATTTTGAGCTTTGCTCAATTTTTCATGCAATATCTATCAAAAAGAATGGTTTTGAGATATATGAGATTCATCCCACCATGATCTTTGATACCATATTAGTATTTCACAGTAATCTAGGGACTAAAACACAGTCTCACAGAAGAGTTTAGACAATTAAGCATAAAATTGGCATAATGGTACTACAATGGAAGTAGCAGCTCTGTATAATCAATAAAGATTGAATAATACAATGCAATGATCATGCAAGGTGCATGAATTCTAAGAAAATTTGAATTCCCAAGGAGTTCATTTGAATTGAATGAATGGGTATAGCTTAACTGAATGTAAGCCATAGTAAACACACCTAGTTATCCAACTGATCAAGTCCTTATTGAATCAAATAAGTCCTAACTGAAGTTGGAGTGCAATAGATGACTGATTCTAACTGGAAGTAGCTCAGACACATGTCACTACATGCCAACCAACAAGTGGTAGTGCATCATTAACTCCAATGAACCTCGATGAGGTTAACTGAAGTCAAACTGGTCATCAAAGGTGGTTGGAGGCACCCTAGTTGAGTCCAGCTCATAAATATTAATAAAACTAATCAATATAATGAGTGGAGGATCCTTCACCACTTAGATTAACTGGTTGTAACCATCAGTTAGAAATTAGGTGCATTTATGACACTTATATCACCCCTGGAGTGCTCCTTGTTTGAAGGAGGAAGCCTAGTTATCCACCCCGAATGAAGGAGAAGGATTAGTTGGACTCCTTGAATGAAGGTAGATGTGGGTGTGATCATATTGATGTCATAGTGTGCTCATCTAATGCCGATTAAGTCAATAAAAATTAGGATAGTGGTTTGACAAGGCCAAATTGACCAAATTAAGTGTGCATGTTGGGTAAATGTCTCCAACATTGAGAAGGCACAACTATTTACAAGTTAGGGGTAGGTAGAAGAGGCCATTACAAATGCATGATAGTACATCCATGAAAGCAAAACAGAGCTAGATACAATCTCTAAGGACAAGCAACTTGGAGAAGTCATCACATAGCTCCAGTTGGACAACATCCTCTTGAATGCTATGGTTTACCCAGACACACCATGAGAGCAGGTCACAAAACAAAAGAGTTCCATTGAAGATATTGCGGCATGGTTTGATGAAATGGAGAAAGATACAAAGAATTTCATGGAGGAAACACCATAATTTTGGGGTAGTATCATTTAAGATGAGCAGCTAGATCAACTCACAAAGCAGTTACAGGAAGCTAAGAACTAGTTGGAAACATTGAAGGTAGTGTTAAGGACAATGCCACCAATTGTGTCGATCACACGATCAATGGAACTGAAGGAGATCCAGTAGCGAGTTGTAAAGGAATAAGAATGACAACAGAAATGCAGTGACTAGCTGGACGAGTTCCAAGAGATTGGAGCACAATTGTCAATAAAAGCAGTTGCTGCAATATAGCCCTGTGCAATATGGCAAGAAAGAGGTTGATTCCAAGATGGTGGAGAACCCGTTGAAGAAGGATCGCCTTTAATGTCAGGATGTTGCTAAGAAACTCCAAGCACAAGCCACGGAAATTTCTTAGCAATATGAAGACTTCAAGATCAAAATCAATGAGCACACCAAGTCCTCCTAACATGGCTCGAGGCTGAGACACAAGACTTTGTTGGGGGCTCGTTGGAAAGGGGTTAGAGTAAGTTGCATAGCATCGTGGATGTTGCACAAGCTCAAAATACATCATGCAAGATGAAGATAGCGTGATAGGTGGAATTTAGACTAATTTTGATTATTTTGTGTCACTTTTTGTACTTTTGGAGCATATTTTGTGGATATTGTTCATTTGTTATAAAATCACTTAGGAGTTAGTTAGAAGTGGACCATGAATGTAAAGGTGCAAGCCTATAAATAGATGAATAATTGGGAATGTAGGGGAGCTTAAGAGATCTATCAGTTGATTTGAATGAAGAACTATGGGATATGAATATCTGCTTTATGACTAAGAGCTCATTGTATTGTTTGTTTTGGATATGTTAGTTACTGCATAGAAGTAATACAAAGAGATGAGATTGATCTAAATCATTGTTATATTTTTACGTCTTTTTCTATTTTCTGCAATCCATTTATGAGTATGTGTGACATAAGTCTATGTTGCAATGTTTACTACCTATAAATGTTGTGATGATATGATTGTACAATGTTTCTATTCTTAATGAATGATGTAATATGTCAACTAGTAGTGATTAAAAGACTGGTTAGATCTGATAGATAGATAGATGAAGTACTGATGCCCTTAGTCCTCTCCTTTTCTATGGAAACTTGGTTCCTTCAGCCCTCCCTTGAAGATCTCAGGTGAGACTTCATCCACTCTATGGGTGTTGCTAGATAGGGTAAAACCTCTCTACGCCGATGCTCAGGGAGATCGTGATGAGTTGAGTGTCAACAGAGTGGGAACCCCTGTCGACTGGGTTTTTTTGGTGAGGGTTTGCACCAATAGGACAAGGTCAAATATTTATCTTAATGGGTGACATCTCATATTGATGATGGAGAAAAAATTCTAAAGAAATATGTGCTTTTTATAGAGTTTGGATTGTCATCTCTATGTAAATAATATGAAGCAAGTCATAGGGACCTATTATTGAAAACAATGTATGATAAGATATATGAGTCGACAAGGAAAGGGAAATATATATCTAGATCTTTGCTTTGGATATTTGTACCAGAAGGGATGGAATTCTATGGGTATTAACTATCCTTTCTCCTATGGAAACATTCGTCAACATATATATTGATTGTAGAACAATCCGGTAGATTGAAAAATATCATGGAAACTAAAGCTCAATACTTTCCATTATGCTTGTTTCAGTGCTAAGAATCTTACTCTCGGTGTCCCCAGGTTTAGGGAAATCATAAATGTGGCAAAGAAAATATAAACTCTATCATTGTATGTGTATCTAAAATATGAGGTCAACAAGACAAAGGAAAGGGAAAAGAATGTGCATTGTGCTTTAGAGTACATAACCTTGCAAAGTGTACAAAGGAAACTGAAGTGTGGTATGATCCATATCTAATGACTACTATCATAGAGGAGGATGTTCACTTTGTAAAATCATATTATGAAATTCAATATTAGGATATTGCACCAGAAAAAATATCTCCATGGCTTCTCCATATAGAATTGAACAAAGAGATGATGGTTGATAAAAAGATGAGCATTACAAACATTGTAGAAAAGATAAACCTTGAGTTTGATGATGATTTGACATGCATTTTTAATGATGACAATGCATAAAAATGTATTCTTTGTATATGTATTATGAATGAATGGGGTCCTAAAGGGGAATCACAAGACCAAAATTATGAAGTTGATGTATTTTTGATGAAAATAAAAGGTAACATTCTTACAAAAATGTCTCTCAAAGGAATTCTAGATATTAATAAAGTTTTTATCAAGTCTAAAAAGATCAACAAGTTTGATGAGAGTAATGGATTTAATCCTCGAACAGAATAGATTCTCGGTACAAAAGATGTCAATATGTTAGCTATGATGTGCCTCTTAGATGTGGATTCCACTAGGACAACAAGTAATCACTTGATTGAGGTTATTGAAGTGCTTGAAATTGAGGCTGCAAGGAAGGCTCTTCTGGATGAACTTCAATTTGTGACATCTTTTGATAGGTCATATGTGAACTACATACATTTAACTATTCTATGTGACACAATGACATATCGAGGTCATTTAATGGCTATTACTCGACATGATATCAATCGTAATGACATAAGGCCAATGATGAGATGTTCATTTGAGGATACTTTGGATATCCTTTTGGATATTGTTGTTGTTTTTGTTGAAGGATACCCACTCAGGGGTGTTACATAAAACATCATGCTTGGAAAATTGGCTCATATTGGTACATATGATTGTTCCTTGTATTTGAATGAAAATATGCTACAACAGGCCATTGAACACTAGTTACCCAGCTATATGCAATGTGTAGCCTTTGGCATTTCACCAACTCGGTCTTCTATTATAGGGACACCACATCATGATGCCATGATGTCGCCAAGCTATTTTCTTAGTCCCAAACTCCATAGCTCACCTATTTCAGATGGGCAATTTTCTCCATATGTGGGGGAAATGGCCTTCTACCCATCCTCCTCTCTCGGATATACCCCTTCTTCACCAGGTTACAATCCCTCATCCCCTGGATATATGTCATGTCCCCACCTAATTAACCAACAAAAGTGTGGAACATACTAAAAACCTAGGGGGACTATGTGGAATTAATTAAGTTTCCTAGGGAAATGTTTCTAAAGAAACATTATTGATGCATGTATTTAATTTTTATTTGTAATTATTATTTATTATGCAATTGAATTATGTGGAAATGAGATTTCCATCTCAGTGGGTGCATTCCAAAATTCAACTTTCCAAGGTAAAGAAATTGAAAACTTTATGACAAAAGCAGTCAGGGAGGAAAAGGGAAAGTTCCCAAAAGGCACAAAAAAATAGTCATAGATAAAAGCAGGAAAAAATGGACAAGGAGGGCGTAGTTTCCTTTCATAAACTTATAAAATATGTCATGAAAATAAGGAAAATTTTGACGAAGGAGGGTGCAGTTTCCTTTCAGGGACTCAGTCTTAAAAGAAGGAAAAATCATAAAGTTGTCAAGAATAAAAGAATCAACTTTTTACTAAGGAGGGAGAATTTTCTAAGTCATATGGATGACTTGGGTAGGGAAACATATCCACATGGCCCCTACATTCCAATTTGCTCAACTTGGGCACATGGCATGGATAGGGTTAGGATTTAGGTGTTGACTTGCTCTCACAGGTCACCTATTGCATCTACTTGCTAAACAGGTCACCTATAGATCTATTAAAGAACAATTCAAACTCATTTACATATTTTGGATAATGAATTATTGGTACATTCTTATGTGAAGCATAGTTTTCTGAGTGATGCACCTCAGAGATTTTGGATATGAGCCCTAAACCATTCCTTCCCCGCTCCTCCATTCCCATTCCCTTCTCTTTCTAGGTATGGAATGCATAATTTTCAGCCATTGAAGTATTATATATCATATTTTTTAGCCTCCATATTAGTCAATTTGAGCTCAAGTGAAGACCAAGATTCACCTGCGCTCTCAGTGTCTCTCATGTCCAATTTTGGGATTCCTGCCCATCATTTTTCATCCTTTGATGTAATCATTGGTCAATATATTTATTTATGATTTGTATAATATGATCAATACTTTTATTTATCTCTTTCATGTTGCAATCATTCTGTTCATTAAGTTTTCATACCCAATTTTCAATGTACAAGTTTAACTAGTCATTGAAATGAGGGAATTGAGCATTCTAGTGCAGTAATAATTCAGCCTTGTTCATGGGAATGAGTTCACATGGTTTAATATTCTGTAATAATATGTATTAGGTTTTTTCAAATTCTCTTATCATGTGTAATACAACTTTGTTATGAATTCCAATCTTACTTACACACCCTAGCTAGATTACTAGTTAAATTTGATTAGTCTAGTTGTTCTTTCAATTCAAAGAGTTATATTCAGTAATTTTTTATTTTGTAAGTTGATCCGTGTCACTGAAATACCCACCTTCCCATACATACTTCCATATAATAAATTAGTTGAGGTTGTAGAGTGCTTTGGGAGCCTCCATTATGCAGGACTTCCCTAGACCAAAATATCCTAAAACCCCCAATTCTTTCCTAAAATATCTAAAAATATCCATATCTATTAAAAAATGTCCCAAAACATATTTTATGATGTATGCATTCCTGATAAAACCTATTTTATTTTCCCCAATCCCCTAGTCGGCGGGACATAATAATTTTCCCTAGTTTCATGGTTGGGTGACCTAGAAGCGTGGGAGTAGGTTTCCACATAGTAGACTCTAAAACCTGAATGTTCCTAGATATTAATGTTGTAGGGAAATGAAGTCAATTTATGAAACTTACCCTTTGTTTCCTCCCCCATCCTGCTCCCCTGCCTACAAATTTCCCAGCGCAACTCCTTGAATTACCTAGTTTGAAATTTCAATAAGTGTTTGTAAATTTATATCAGAAATTTTATTCAATTTGCAATAGTAGTTAGTGTTTAGGTATGCATATTAGAATTTTGAACATTACAGTGGTATCAGAGAATGGTCCTCCATACCTTCTATTAATCTTGCACATTGATCTAGGAACAAATAATCAATCTCATCAAGAAATAATCAACAAATAACTCTTGAAATGGTGTAATCAGTCTACAAAATAGTAGCCGCTCTGTATATTCAATGAACAATGAATAATTACAATTACAATGTCAAGCTACAGCTTGAATGAGTGAGCAATTTGAATACCTAAGGAGGTCATTCAAATTGAATGAGTGAGTCTAGCTTAACTGACTGTAATCCATGGTTCACACTTAGTTAACCATTGACCAAAACCTTAATTGACTCACCAAACCCTAACTGAAGTTAGAGTGCAATAAATGACTGAGTTTCAACTGAAATAGATCAAACACATGTCATAGCAAGCCTACCATCAAGTGCTAGTGCTTCAATGACTTCAATGAACCTCGATGAGGTTAACTGAAGCTAAACTAATCATCAAAAGTTGGTGGAGGCTCCCCTGTTGACTCCAGATCATTAAATAATCATTAAATAATACATTTAATGAGAGGAGGCACCTTAACTGACTTAATGAACTGATTGTAACCACCAATTAGCAATTAGGTGCATTAATATCACTCAGATCAGCCCCGAAGTGCTCCAATTAGCCTCCCTGGATGTAGGAGAAGTCTAAGTTATCCTCCTTGACTGTAGGTAGGTGTGGGTGTGACTGGATGATGTCAATTAATGCTCCACTGATGTCAATTAATGCCAATTATACTTAGGATAGTGGTTTAACTAGGCCAATTTGACCAAAAAGAGTGTGTAGGTGGTAAATGTCTCCAACACCCCCCCTTAAGCTATACTCAGGAGGAGTTAGAAAACAAAAATGCATAAAAATGCTAGGGCCTCAGAAACTAAGGCCATAGGTCACCCTGTACAATGCTGAAATTGAAACAATGCTCATAACAAACTAAGTGAGGAAAGGAGGGAAAACCCAGTGGGAAAAACCCCCCCTCAAGCTGAACAATGAAAGTAGTCTAAATCACCCTGATGAACTCACACCCAATAGTGAACAGAGGTGAGTGAACTTCTTTTTTGAAAATATCTTGGTGAAGATGTATGCAATCTGCTCATTAGTCAAGCAGTATTACAGAATGATGGTCCTGTCATGCACTAGCTCCCTGATGTAGTGCATGTGAATATCTACATGCTTGGTCCTTTTCCTAGTAACTGGATCCGTGGATATCTTAATAGAAATTTGGTTGTCACAAAATAGGATAGTGGACAAATTACTACGAAGATCAAAATCTGAAAGAATGCCTTGCAACCAAACTGCTTGGATGCAAGAATTCACCGCTCCTCGATACTCGGCCTCTGCTGAAGATAGTGCTATCGAAGCCTTCTTTTTGCTTGACCAGAAAATGGGGCCACCACCAAACATGAATACATATCTTGAAGTTGACTTCCAATCAATAGAATCACCCCCCCAATCAGAATTTGTGTATCCAACCAGCTCTAGCTCGGAGTCTGCAACATAGTGAATGTCATAGGTCCTGGTTCCCTGAATATACTAGAGGATCCTCTTGGCTTCCTTCCAATGAAGATCATGAGGCTGATGCATGTATATTGATATATAACTCATAGCATAACAAATATCATGCTTAGAATGTGTCAAGTACAACAAGCTACCAATCAGCTATCGATAGATAGTGCAGTCCATGGGAGGTGTGCTTTTTCATTCTTCAAGGCTGATCCCTGAAAGGAAAGGGAATGGTGCTGGCCAACAATAAACCATGTTAAACTTGAATAACAGGTATTAAATTTATTTTTAATGAGTAACCATAATCCCATCATAATTTTTCTCAATCGAGCTCCAAAAAATGTTTTAGAAGCCCCAAATCACTCATTTCAAAGGCATTGTGGAGAGCCGTTTTGATGGATGAAATGGAGGAAACTGTGCTACCTGTGATCAGTAAGTCATCAAAATATTAAAAAATGATAATTATATGACCATAATAATTCTGTAAATACACATTTGGATAGGATATACATCTTTGAAAGTTTTGCGAGAGAAGGAAGGAATCCATCTTGGCATACCACTCTCTTGGGGTCTGTTTTAACCCGTATAG
Source organism: Pseudotsuga menziesii (assembly GCA_001517045.1). Classification (NCBI taxonomy): domain Eukaryota; kingdom Viridiplantae; phylum Streptophyta; class Pinopsida; order Pinales; family Pinaceae; genus Pseudotsuga; species Pseudotsuga menziesii. The sequence goes on along the minus strand of LPNX010721471.1, from coordinate 631,807 downwards.
TGACTTATTTAGCTTGCAAAACAAATATGGATCAGTGATGTATCCCTTAGGATGCTTCATGTGTATCTACTCATGAAGATATCCATGTATAAAGTCTGACTTAACATCCATGTGATGAACCTCCCAGTGCTTGTATGCTGAAATTACCAAAACAAGGCGGTTGGAGTCCATTTTTGCAACCGGTGCAAAGGTCTCATGGTAGTCCACTTCTTGGACCTGAGAGAAAAATTTTTCTACCAGACATTCCTTATATTTTCAATTTCTTCCATCAGCATAAAACTTTTTCCGAAACACCCACTTGCATTGAACCGATGTCCTTCCTGGAGGAAGAGAAACTAACTCCCAAGTAGTGTTTTTTTGAAGAGAATTCATATCTTCATCCATGGAAACTTGCCATCTCGGATCATTCCAAGCATGGTAGTAGGATTTTGGATCTGAAATAATCATAAAATATAAATTTTTGGATATCAAATTGTCAGGACAAGGAGCTCAATACCTGCTCTTTGGAAATCAGACTGCGTTCTCCTTGTGTCATCCGGATTTCCAATGTTGTCTCTTGCGGAGGAGAGTGTCTGTCGGGCCCATGTAGGAAGATGATTTTGCACTTAAAGTTATGATTCAGAATCTGATTATTTATGCACATAAAAAATAATAGGATCAAAATCAGGGTCATCACCCCCAATTTCATCATCCAAATAATCAGTAGAATAGGAAGGAAAATCAACAGTTTTCTCCTTCACTAGTTCCACCTTTTGAATAGGCTCATCGAACTTGACACTTCTCTCGATGATGATCTATTTGGTATTGATATCCAGCAGCTTTAAACCCTTATATTCATAAAGATACCCAATAAATAGGAATTCTATGCTTTGCGGTTTCAAATCCCTTCTTTTATCAAGCAGAATCCGGGCCCATGTAGTGGACCCAAACACCCGTAGGTTCTACACATCCGGCTTGTGTCTGAAGTATGCTTCGAAAGGGGTATTCCATTTCATGGATGAATTTGGCACCCTATTTTTAATGTATGCTACATAATTCATGGATTCAACCCACAAATTTGCAGCAAGCTTCTTAGATTCCAACATACAGGTGGTCATCTCCTTGAGAGACCGATTCTTCCTTTCCGCTACTCCGTTCTGCTGGGGAGTGTAGGGAATTGAATGCTGGACCTGAATACCACTTTGGGAGAATATGTATAGAAACTCATTACCGACATAATCCCCTCCATTATCATATCTCAATATCTTGATCTTAAGCCTAGAGGCATTTTCGATCAAGGCCTTCAATTCATAAAAAATTTCACATACTTCTGATTTCTTTTTGAGAAAGAAAACCCATGTATACCTTGAAAAAATATCAATAAAAGTAAGGAGGTACCTTGATCCATTCATGGATGTGATATGCATCATACTACTGATATCAGAATGTATCAACTCCAATATGCTTGTATCTCGGTTTTCCTTCCCCCGATCGAACTTGTGCTCAGGGTGTTTTCCAATCACACAGCCCTTGCAAATTCCCGTGGTTTCCTTGATGACCGAGAGGCCTTCAACCATGGAATTTTTCTATAATTGCTGCAAATATTTGAAATTAATATGGCCAAAACTCTCATGCCACAGCCTACTAACCTCATTCCCATGAGTTAACAGAGCAGTGGGCTTTGCATCTGCAACAAAGTGAGAGAACTCATAGGCTTTTGCATGATGATTTGCAAGGCCTTTAGCAATGAGTTTCCCAGATGAAATTTATGTTATATCAACATCATTTGGGATGAAAGAGACTCTTTTAGGCACTCTTGTATGTGTCATCTGATAGACACTAAGGATATTTGCTGCCAAAGACGGTACATACAAAACATTAGAGAAAAACTATTTTCAAGATCTACAGTACCTTGTCCTTCGAAAATGATGGTGAAGTCATCTCACATGTGGATGGGGATGGATTTGAAAGTATCCAAGGATTAAAAGGAGTATTTTCAGCCATCATGTGATTCAAAGCTCCAGAGTCAATCAATGGTGCTTTGGACTTTGAAGTGCTTACCATGAGGGCATGACCTTTCTCATGCTATGGTTCCCGATCTTAGTGATCTCTCCTTCGAAAGCTCTCTAGAAAATTTGATGCGATTTATCTCAAGCAGAGAGGTTGCTTCATCAAGATTCTTCTTCATGTAGGCATGTTCAGGGTGGAATCCCTTCCTATAATAAGAACACTTGACTTTCTCTTTACCATGGTGCTCTTTTCCTTTGTTCTTTTTTGAGCTGAAAGGCTCATCATGCTGTTGATTTTCAACACTAGGTTTAGGAGCGTCAAACTTATTTTTTTTATTCTTTTGCTGATTACCTTTACCATTTAGATATTTGGGCCTTGAGACATTTAGGGCTTGATCACGGGAATATCGGATGATCCCCATCTGGACAAGCTTGTCATGTTCACATTTTAGGGACTCAATGAAGGCATTGAGTGTAGGCATGGTCCATCCAGGGGTTGTGAGCTTCCCCGCACGGAATGTAGAAACAAAAACTAAATAATCATCCCCAAGTTTGGAGAGTATGGTGAGGATGAGCTGATCATCCTCCTTCTCCACTTTGCATTACTTCAAAAGTAAAACAATATGCTTGAACTTTGTGAAGAAATCATTCAGAGTATCGAAATTGGATGGTTGGAGAGACATGAGTTCATTTTTGAGTTGGTATACCCTCAAGTCATCATGCTTTCCATATAGAGATTCCAATTTGTCCCATATTTATTTCAGTGTCTTCAATCCTGCAAGATGGAAGAGAAGGTCTCGGGAAATAGAGAGGCACAAGAAACCGAAGGCTTCATCCTTCTTGTTCAAGAATATTGATTTTTCTATGGCAGATCCAGGCTCATCTTCAGTGTCCATGGTGATTCTAAAAAGACCTCTAGAGCATAGCTAAATCTCCATATCACCTTTCCATGAGTGTAAATTGTGTGGAGTCAAGAGATCTACTGAGGAGGCCATTTGGATGTGCTAGAGTGAATGATTCACCTGTAGAAACCTGAAAATCAAAACAGAAAGGGAAATGTAAGGTCAGACAGCCTGCACATTCTAGGCTTTCATCACACCCAACATAGTCAATCAAGCAATCTTAATCAACAAGTTCTTTACTTGGGGTATTAAGTGGTAAGCCTCGGCTTCTGGTGCAGTGCTGGATTTTTGAGCTGTTGCTCACTTTCCATGTAGAAATTTGTCAAAATGCTCTGATACCATATTAATATTGCACATTGATATAGGAACAAATAATCAATCTCATCAAGAAATAATCAACAAATAACTCATGAAATGGTGTAATTGGTCTACAGAATAGTAGTCGCTCTGTGTATTCAATAAACAATAAATAACTACAATTACAATGTCAAGCTACAGCTTGAATGAGTGACCATTTCGAATACCTAAGGAGGTCATTCGAATTGAATGAGTGAGTCTAGCTTAACTAGTTGTAAGCCATGGTTCACACTCAGTTAACCACTGACCAAAACCCTAATTGACTCACCAAACCCTAATTGAAGTTGGAGTGCAATAAATGATTGAGTCTCAACTGAAAGAGATCAAACAAATGTCATAGCAAGCCAACCATGAAGTGCTAGTTCTTCAATGAATTTAATGAACCCCGATGAGGCTAACTGAAGCTGAACTGATCATCAGAAGTTGGTGGAGGTGCCCCTGTTGACTCCAGATCATTAAATAATCATTAAATAATATATTTAATGAGAGGAGGTGCCTTAACTGACTTGTTGAACTGATTGTAACCACCAGTTAGCAATTAGGTGCATTAATATCACTCAGATTACCCCCGTAGTGCTCTAGTTAGCCTCCCCAAATGTAGGAGAAGGCTAAGTTAGCCTCCTTGACTATAGTTAGGCATAGGTGTGATTGGATGATGTCAATTAATGTCAATTATACTTAGGATAGTGGTTTAACTAGGCCAGTTTGACCAAAAAGAGTATGTAGGTGGTAAATGTCTCCAACACCTTCTTGTGATAATCATCATGGGTTGAAAATATAATTCTGATTCTAAAAGAAAGATTCCCTAAGAGGAGGAAGTTGAATCTGTGGAAGGGATATTCCATGGGGAAAAATATGACAAGGATGAGTTATGGAAATTTGTGAGGAACATGTTGAAACATCTGCAATAAATTTCAACTAACATCATATAATCTGGTCAAGATACCAAAGAATTCCTAGCTAAGAAGATGGGAGTTAAAGATGGAGAAGGGAGAAGCATTGGTTCCCAATTAGAATAAAGGAAGGTCATGGGTGGATCTATTTTGTCCAATACTGTGCCTCATAGTAGGAATCTAGAGTATAGATATTAACTAAAGTTGCAACCCCCACCTACTATACCCAAATTTGTAGAGATCCCAAAACAATACCATGAAGCCCAGGTTGAAACAATCGCCACATGGGAGGAGAATTTTTATGGTTTTCAATCCTTGAGTGAAGAATGCAAAGGGGATATTCCTTTCAGAGATTTCTGTGAGACCCAATATAGGGGGTAGACAAGAGTAACTCCAAGGATTCCATATCATAATTATGAATTAAAGAATGACATTGGAAAAATAATCTTGCCATATTTTGATGGCACTTTGAGTTGCTCAGTGAACTCTTGGATCCAGAAAATGGACACATATTTTCAACTGAATCTTATGACAGAAATGGATTTCATCAATATGGAAGCATTACACCTTTATGGGGAGGCCATTTGCAAGTGGTTTCATTGCATGAAGGCCCTATTCCATTATCAAGTAGTCACCTTTGAGGAGTTCACCAGAAAAATAACATAAATGTTTGACTAGAGAGATCCTGATATCCCTTTCTGGGATTTAGCACACATAAGATAAGTTAGAACTCTAGAAGCATACATATCAGAGATCCAAAAGGTGGCTGTAATGGCCATGGATATATCAAAATCAAGGCTGATCCTTTTTTTTACAGAAGGAATGGTTGATCATTTGAATGGGTTGGTGAAAGCTTATTGACCCACTACCCTGCAGGAAGCAGTGAGAAAAATTAGAAACCTGCGGGATGCAATTCCGAGGACCAAGTATCCTCCTAGACCTCCAATGCCTCATAAATTTCAGAATAAAAGACCTCCTATGAGAGAATTTGGTGCCACTGTAAAGAGATATTAATCCTAGAAGGATCGGGATGAATAGAGGAGGAAAAAGCTATGTTTTTCTTGCCAAGAACCTTGGGTTCTAGGCCATAAGTTTGTGAAGGGGAAGGCACACTACATCGAATTATTATATGAAAGTGATGAGGAGATAGTATATTAAGCTGACATGGATAATGGAAAATATGAAACAGATGAGGAAGAGGAGCAACTCCCTCAACCTAGCAACAAAATTACAGTACTCACTGGAGTACCCCATTACCATACATTAAGGCAGGAACAAAGAATTACAATCCTTGCTAATGGAGGTGCCACCCATAATTTTATTGATGCATCCATGGTGGAGAAAAGGAATATTCCAACTAAGTTCTTTGAAAGATTCATAGTGCTTATTCTCATAAATCATACCATGGAATGCAATTGGTGGATTCCAAATATGCAAGTAAATCTTGGAGATTATACCATGAAGGAAAATTTTTATGTTTTCAATGTGTAAGACACCAACCTTGTGCTGGGATTTTAATTAATGTACTCCATTAGAGAACATTCCATGAATTATAAAGTACCCCATATAAGTTTCAAGGATGTTGAAGGGAAACATGTGGTTCTGAAGGGTATGAACGTATACCCAAATCAAGTAATGTATGTCAGCAGTATGAGATCCATTTTGAGACATGGAGAAATTGAATGGGTTGCAAAATGCCAAATTACTAATGAGGGAACCAGTGGAAATGTTTCCTACCAGAACAAAGACATCAAAAGACTACTACACAAGTACAAGGGTGTTTTTGAAGACCTTCCACATGGCAGGCCACCTGATCGTGAAATTGAGAACATAATTGAGTTGGAAGTTGGTACACTTTTGATAAAAATACACCCCTACAAGAATCCAAATAGGTTCAAATATTATATTAAGAACTCCATCAAGGATCTCCTTGAGTTGGTTCCAGCCCTTTTGCTTCTTTGGTGGTTCTAGTGAAGAAGAAGGATGGAACACTCAGGATGTGAAAAGATTAGCATGCTTTGAACAAGAAGAATATAAAGAACTGGTACCCAAATCCTTGGATTGATGAGTTGATGGATGAACTACATGGAGAATTTTTTTTCTCCAAGATAGATCTCTGATCCGGGTACCACCAAATCGGGATGAAGGAAGAAGACATACAAAAGATAGCTTTCCATTGTCATTTTGGCCACTTTGATTTTTTGGTCATGCCATTTGGCTTGACTAATTCTCTTACCACTTTCCACTCATGCATGAAAAAGGTGTTTAGTGAGAAGCTCCATAAGTATGTCCTTGTATTTTTTGATGATCTTCTGATCTATAATAGGACATGGGAGGAAAACTTGCTCCACTTGGATGTGGTACTCAAAATACTTGTAGAGAGAATTTTTTTGCTAAGTTGTCCAAATGTGAGTTTGGCATGACTGAACTCCTCTATATTGGCCATGTGATTTGACAAAAAGGATTCAAGGTACACCAAGAGAAGATAGAGGAAATTTTGGGTTGGACAAGCCCAAAGAACCTCACATAACTGATAGGATTCATTGGCCTTTGTAACTAATACCACATATTTGTCAAAGAATACTCCCAGTACAATTCACCCTTGACATATCTAACTAAGAACGGTGCATTTAGTTGGAGTGAGGAGGCTCAATTTGTTTTTCAAAAAATGAAAGGGATAATGAGCAGCTGTCTAGTACTTTCCTTACCATATTTTTCCAAACATTTTGTGCTGGAATGTGATGCTTTGGTGAAGGAATTGGAGCTATCCTGATGTAAGATAGGCACCCTATTTCCTTTCAGAGAATAAAATTGCAGCCACATGAAATTTTGTATTCCATATATGACAAGGAAATTTTGTCCATTATGCATGCATTGCCAAAATTTCGATAGTATTTGGTGGGAGGTAAATTAATTATGAAGCTTGATCACAATAGTCTTAGACACTTCCTTACTTGAAAGGAGCTCAATGACAGATAACAAAAATGGGCGATTAAAGCTAAGTCATATGATTTTTACATTGAGTATAAAATGGGGAAAATGGATGTTGTGGCTAATGGACTCTCTTGTAATCACACATTCTCTTTGTTGTAGAAGCTAAATGAGTGGAATAGCCACTTGGCCACTGAATATTCTAAGGATCAGTTTGCTTGTGATGTTTTGGATGGGGTGAACTAGAAATAAGAGTACCAGGTACATGATTCCCTCATCTACTACAAAACATATTTTTCGTAGTGCCCATATCTGCACTAAAGAGAAATATTTTTGAAGCTGCACACGATGCACCAATGGCTGGTCACCCTGGTTTTCTGAATACTTACTCGAAGGTAAGGGATAGATTTACTTGGAAGGGCCTTAAAGATGATTTATTGATGCATGTGAAGGAATTTTCTGCATGTCAACATAACAAAGTGGAACACACACACCCTATTGGAGTCCTCTAGCCTCTTCCTATTCCAGATAAAAAAATAAGAAAGTGTTTCCATGGAATTTATCACTGGGTTGTCCAAGTCACAAGGGAAATATAGTATTTATGTGCTAGCTGACAGGTTGACAAAATATGCACATTTTTTTCCAGTAACAGTCACTATTTCAGCTAGTGAGGTTGTTTCTCTATTCTCCAAGGATATTTTTAGGTTGCATGGATTACCCAAAATTATAATTAGTGACAGAGAAAGTAAGTTCACTAGTGATTTTTGGAAGGAATTGTTTGGTTTGGTTGGAACAAACCTGAACATGAGCATAGTCTATCACTCCCATACTGATGGAAAAACTGAAAAGGTGAATCAATGGCTTGAGGGGTACCTCCATAATTATGTTACGGGACAAAAAGGAGCTTGCCAAAACCTAGCTCTAGCTAGGTGAGTTCTGTTATAATACTATATTTCATCTTTCTATCAGAATGACTCCCTTTATGCCCTTGTATGGATATGAGGCTCCAAATTTTGCATACTTAATGTTTGGATACTGCAGGGCACAAAAAGCCAAAGATTGGTTGTAGGAAAACCAATATATTTTAAGGGTTCTAAAAAGAATATCTGCAGATGGCACGAAACTAGCAAACGGTGTATGTAGATAAGAATCGAGTTGATAGAGTGTTCCAAGTGGAAAACTTAGTGTACCTAAGACCGCAACCTTACAGAAACTCTTCCTTCAAGAAGCAAGGGGATGAAAAACTTCAGCCAATATTTTATGGACCCTATAGAATTATATAAAAAGTTAGTGAAGTGGCCTAATAGTTGGAATTGCCAGCAAAAATAAAAATCCAAAATATTTTCCATGTGTCATCTATGAAGAAAGAAGTGGGACACTATATAGTAGCTATTGAAGAATTGCCACCCCTGTATGATGAAGGACATTTGGTCTTACTACTTGAGAAACTGTTAATGGGCACAGAAAGGAAATTGAGGAACAATACAATGAAAGAATATCTGATATAGTGGAAAGGTTTATCCAATGAAGATGCTACTTGGGAGTGTGAGAAGATATTGCAGAACCTTGCTATGCTTCTTCTTGAGGATAAGAATATTTGGGAGGGGAGGAATTTCATGTCCCCACCTAATTGACCAACAAAAGTGTGGACCATTCTAAGCACCTAGGGGGAATAGGTGTAAATAATTAAGTTTCCTAGGGAAAGTTTTCTAAAGAAACATTATTGAGGCATGTATTTAATTTTTGTTTTTCATTATTATTTATTATTCAATTTAATAATGTGGAAATCATCTTTCCATGTCAGGGGGGGCATTGGTAAACTCAACCTTCCAAGGTAAGGAAATTGGAAACTCTATGAAAAAACAAGTTAGGGAGGAAAAGGGAAAGTGCCCAAAATCCATAGAAAAGAAGTCAGGGATAAAAGTAGGAAACATTGGGAAAGGAGGGAACAATTTCCTTTTGGAGACTCAGTAAATCTATCATGGGAAAATCAGGAAAATTTTGACTAAGGAGGGCATCGTTTCCTTTTGGGGACTCAGTCTCAAAAGAAGGGAAAATCATAAATCTACCAGGGATAAAAGAAACAAATTTTGATTAAGGAGGGTGTATTTTCTAAGTCATATGGATGAAATGGGTAGGGAAACATCTCCACATGGCCCCTACATTCCAATTTTCTCAACGAGGGTGCATGACATGGCTTGGGTTAGGGATTTAGGTGTTGACTTGCTCTCGCAGGTCACCTATTTCCTCTACTTGTTAAAGAGGTCACCCAGATATCTATTGAAGAACAATTACAGCTAATTCACATATTTTTTTGATGAATTATTTGTATATTCTTATGTGAAGCATAGTTTTTTGAGTGATTTACCTCGGAGCTTTGGGAGATGAGCCACACACCTTTCCTTCCCCACTCCTCCATTCCTATTTCCTTACCTTTGCAGGTATGGAGCACATAATTTTCAACCAGTGAAGTCTTATCAGTCATATTTTCAGCCTCCATCTCATTCAATTCGATATCCAATGAATCCCAAGCTTCACCTATGCTCACAGTCTCTCTCATGCCCATTTTTTGGCCTCCTACCCATCATTTTGATTCCTATGATGTAATGGTCAGTCAATATAATTATTTATTATGTGTATCAGCTGATAAATAATTTTATTTATCTCTTTTAGGTCACAATAATTCTGTTCATTAATTTTTCATACTCAGTTTTCCATGTATAATCTTAACTAGTCATTTAAATGAGGGGTTTGAGCATTCTAGTGCAGTAATAATTGAGCCTTGTTCATGGGAATGATTTTTTATGGTTTAATATTATGTAATAATATGTATTATTTTATTTCAAATTCATTTATCATGTCTAATACAGTTATGTTATGAATTCCAAGCTTACTTACACACCCTAGCTAGATTACTAGTTAAACTTCACCAATCTAGTTGTTATTTCAATTCCGAGAGATATATTCAATAATTTTTTATTTTGTAAGTTAAATTGTGTCACTGAAATATCTTCCTACTCATACATACTTCCATATAATAAATTTTTTGATGCCATACAATTTTTTGGGAGCCTCCATCGTGCAGAGCTTCCCTAGGCCAAAATTGCCTAAAAACCCCAATTCTTTCCTAAACTCTCCATACCTATAAAAATTTGTTACAAACTGTATCAAACCATATTTTAGGATGTATAAAGGAATTATAACACCAATTTTCTTTTCCCTAAGCCTATGTTTGGTGGGACTGAATAAATTCCCTAGTTTCATGGTTGGGTGACCCATAAGCGTGGGAGTAGGTTTCCGCATAGAGGACTCTGAATCCTAAATGGTCCCTGATATAAATGTTTTAGGGGAAATTAATTCACTTTTCTAAAACTCTCACTTGGTTTCCTCCCTCAGCATGTTCCCCTGCCTGCAAATTTCCCAGCACAACTCCTTGAATTACCCAGTTTGAAATTTCATTGAGTGTTTGTAAATTTATATAAGAAATTTTATTCAATTTTCTTCAATATTTAGTTTTTAGGTATGAATATCAGACTTTGTAACATTACAATATATCCCCACATTAAATGTTTACAATCCCACATTTCCAGGATACAACCCTACATCGCCAGGATACAGTCATAATTCTCCTTCATATAGTCCAATATCTGCCATTCCCCTGCCCCTAAATAAAGAATCAATTCCATATTTGGAAAAAGAAACCCAACCACAACTATCTAAAGTTATCCAAAATCAATCAATAGATATGTAGACTTAGAGAAGATGGACCCTGGGGTGGAGAACTAAGTGAGGCCCCTGCTCTTGAAGACCATACCAATGTAGATCCAAAAGAAGGGAAAATCACTTCCACAAAATAAGAAAATTAAAGTTACCCTACCACTCAATGTTTTCCTCCCTCAACATGTTCCCTTGCCTGCAAATTTCCCAGCACAACTCCTTGAATTACCTAGTTTGAAATTTCATTGAGTGTTTGTAAATTTATATCAGAAATTTTATTCAATTTTCTGAAATATTTAGTGTTTAGGTCTGCATATCATACTTTTGAACATTACAGTATATCCCCAAATCACATGGTTACAATCCCACATTTCTAGGATACAACCCTACATCACGAGGATATAGTCATAATTCTCTTTCATATAGTCCAATCTCTCCCATGCTCCTGCCCTTGAATAAAGAAGCAATTCCATATTTGGAAAAAGAAACCCAACCCCAACTATCTAAAGTTATCCAAAATCAAGCAATAGATATGCAGACTTAGGGAACATGGACCCTGGGGTGGAGAACTAAGTGAGTGCCCTGCTCTTGAAGACCATACCAATGTAGATCCAAAGGAAGGGAAAATCACTTCCACAAAAGAAGAAAAGTAAAGTGACCCTCCTACTGAATTCCATGGATTCCCTCTCATCAAAAGTCCCCTTCCACTAAGAAAATCACACACTCTTGGAAAATATCTGTGAGGACCTAATCATCTTCTCAAATATCTCTGTCGTATCTTATGAGATATCAAGTTCTATACCAAACCAATTGATCCTAACTAATGACCTACATTCCCTCTCAAAAAATTAAGAAAATTGAAAAGAAAAGAACAACAATTCGCATCAATAAAGTGACATTGAAGTGTTCATACCAACCCCCTCTAGCTTGATCTTGACTACAAACGTATAAGGAAATGCTCCACATTGGATCTCTCTTCCACCTTCTTGTTCTCAAATCCTACCGTTAATTTATCCTTTTCCAATTGAAACATGAAAACCATTATTTGTATTTGTATCTTTTCATTCCTACCAATCAGTATGTTACCTCAGTTGTTAAAACCAAACTCAAAGTGTGAGGCATACATTAACAAACAAAATAACTGCATTAATGGGACTTATTGCACATAGATGGGAAAAATGCACAATCATGTTTCAAAGAGAACTTGTTGCACAAATAATTATGGGGCCCACATAGATATGTAGAGATAAGGTGTACAATCACACAAAAACTGACAAACTGTATAATGAACAATATAGATAATCACCAAACAATATAAAAAAGGGACATTAAGTGTAAAATAAATAGCTTGGGTCTAAAATCTTAAGTTTTCAATTTTTTTTAAACATGAAGAATTGTAGTTTTCAAGTGATTTCAAGCATTAATATGTAAGAATATAATGTGCATTAAGAGTATATTGATAATAGAATTCGATACTTCAATGATCATTGTAACAATTACACTTTGAATGCCTTGCACAAGAGCAACTTCACTTAATATTTATTGGAAAAAAATTTCAATGTGCACATTAATCGTAGAAATATACTTTTGTGTCTTAACTTAATAAATGATTCCACCTTGCAATGTTATGATAACTATCTCTCCCAACCATGTATCATTCAAAAGCTACAATTTCATCATTTCAGAGAAGTTGTGATTCCAATTAAACTCTCCTCCAATGTCCCTACTCTCTTGTGTCTATCACTCGATGAATATAGGATTTCATCATTGAAAAGAAAATAAATCACAAAATCATGTTAGTTCAACATTGCTTGCATATGTGATATTAGTTAAAAATATAGAAAACACTCCAATAATTATCCAATGTACTCAATTACAAGAGACAATAGATGTATTATTTCTCATAAGAAATGTGACTTCCTTTTCATAATTATTGAGCTCATTTCTACCCTCCACCAGTCTACTAAATATTTCTAGCATACCCTCCTTTACAAAAACTCCAACCCTCCTTTCTTGTCTCATTCCTCCACAAGATCCACCTTCATAGTATGGATCCTTATTTCCTTCCTCCATGGGATTCATACCATGGGATTGTTGGCCTCAAGGAGTGTTGGTAATCATAGGAGATTTCCTCCAATCAAAGTAAACCCCTCATAGTATGAATCGTCTTCTCCTTCCTTCACAACATCCATATATTGAGACTCTCAACCTCACGAAGGTAGTGTACCCATTCTTGGGTCTTTGTTCATCGAAGAGTATTGTCTCTGTAGACCCCTTCGGGTGGAAGCAATGTTGATTCTTTGGGGCATCTTTGCTACTTCAGTTTGTTGGCATCTCTATTCTTTCAAGTAATCCTTGAATTTCCCTAACCATATTTTTCTTTGCATGCAAGAATTAATTATTATAGGAGTGGAATTTCCACCTCTAGTTAACATATATGTATCTAAGGATAAACCCTAAGAATATGTTGGATTCAAACCCACTTAGGATTATTTTTTGATGAACTTTTGTACCATGTTCGAAACAAGCCAAGCTAGGACATGCTTAGATAACACTAGAAAAAGTGAATTTATTTAGGGAAATGATGGATTCTCACACCCCACAATATAGAGTTAAGGTCATGTCACTTTTTCCAGATATGATCAATTTCTAAAGCAAAATTGATATCATGCTGAGTAGTGGACACTTCCACAACCGCAACGTAGGTTCAAGTATTCAGCTAAAAAATGGGTACAGAAAGGGATCCCTAAAAATTACAATCCTTGCATTAGTTAACCTTAAAAACTCACTTTTTCTATAAATTTGAACATGAGGACTCCCCTTCGGAATTCCTCTCAGAAAAATCCTAACAAGCAGCCCTAGAAAAGCTCTTGGGGACACTTATGTGGAAAAAATCATATAGATGTAAAATATTAATAAGTAATATGCATGCCACTCTTCAAATTCTTAATCTAAGGATGCATGCCAATCAAATACTAGAACACATTATTATATGAGCATGCACACAACTCAAACTAGAAAATAATGGCCTAACTAAATACCTTACACAAAAATTAACTTATTTTCAACATTTCTATCTTCTTATCAAACACTTATTTCCAACATACGGTTTGGATATAATGAAAGTAGGACTTAGAAATCAAAATTGTGTACCTTTCTTATGTAGGTTGGTCCAAGATTTTAGTAACCCTTCAACTTTGGGTTCCAGACCTTCAACTCCTTCACTTGAATACTTGCAAAATAGAAACAATACCTTCCTCAAAATATCATGGCTACAGTAAAATAACTATCATTTGAGACAAATATATAAGCTTGCATTTAACCATACATTCCACATATAAATTTGTTGTGTTTACTTTTTAAATAATGCTTCAGAATTCCATATGTAATATGAATCGTGGACAATTTTATTAACAACAATTAAAGGTGCAAATAATGGCAAAAAAAATCATAGTAAAGATCATATTCAAAGAAAAAGTATGAGAGTAAAATAACTTTTGTTTCTAACATGTCTGGGAATAAATACGAAATATGAAAAGATGCGAATTTGAATCTATAAATAAAAATGTTTTAAAGCAACTACAATTTAAAAGTATGTCATTATAATGCATCATTTTGCTTACATGTGTCCTGTAAATACACATATGTTTCCGATACTTATAATTTATTGGTACAAATTCCCTTGATTTGTGTAGCTTGACAATGTTTGCATTTGCTTTACCTTTCAAAACATCTTTCAACATACTACAAATAATTTTCTGTTGCAATAATTCATCTTAGGACACCTCAAATAAAGATTTTCTTGTTTATGAAAATAACAAAATGAAGCTAAAAAAATACAGTCTTAGTAGTCTCTCAGTGAAGGAAAATAACATTAATAATGAACATTTTACATTTGATGAATATTTTAATTTAATAATGTATATTAAAATAATATTCAAGTAAAATAATGGGTAATAAGAGTTCACCTGAGGAAACATGGAGAATGCCAAAACAAAGTATATAAGACCATCGATCACATCAAAACACCAATTTTTCTTCTGAAATATCAAAATGTTTCCCTAGGTCATCTATAAGAAGTTCCAAGGGATGTGTGAAATAAAAATAGTAAAATTTCAACATTACAAATATATACACCAAAACAAATTTGATAAGTAATGGAATACATGCTATGACAATAATGCTTCAAAGAAATAACTACGGGAAATGGATAATTACTTACCATTCATTGAGCTTCACTTTGTTTCAAGAATAATTTAATATTCTCTATTGAACAGGGCCAACCATGTGAAGGTGGAAGCTCTTATGGTCCCTCCCCCCTCACGTCACTCTCAATTCCTCATACCCAATGCATGTACTTGAAACAAATTAGTGCAAATTCATGCAGATTTCATCATAAAGAAACATTTATCATTCATTAATTAAAAACTAACATTCATTAAACCATTCATTCATTCAGTCAAGAGATTCTTTCAATAAAATCTAACATTCATTAAACCATTCATTCATTCAGTCAATATATTCATTCAATAAAAGTTAACATTCATTAAACCGTTCATTCATTCAATAGCCAAAAACACCATGCACAACATTATATTATAAAAAATAATTACACAATATTTATTCAGTCGCTTCTTTCTAATTTTTCTTCTCTTTACAAAATCAACAAGAATGGCATCTTCTGGAATTTGTCATTTGGTTCTTGGTGGTTCATCAACTTGTCATGATGTCTTCCTAGTAGACTTCTTGTCACGTGGATTTTGCGGCAAGGGGTTCGTATTTGCTGTAATAATGTGAAAATGTTGCATTCATTGATTTTTTTATAATTACAAGTATTTCTTAAAAAAAACATTACAAAGGTGATTTTTTACCTGTTGTGGCCACATCATGTTCTTTATTTTCCTGTCTAGGCTCAACCTGTACAGTGTGACCATCTACATGCTCTGCAGCTGAAATATGGAGAAATACAATTAATGTTAACCATTTGCAATGCTATACATAAAATTGTACCATATGAATAAATTCATTACCAGGAATCGAAGGATGATCTTCAATTCGTTGTTTTCCATCATTGACATTAAGGGGATCATTTCTTTCCTGCTCAAAATAGATTAAATATTTTATGTCAATTATTTATAATGAATATATTTCATAAGTAATAAATATTCATTAACATATGTACATTTTATAAACCTGTGCACCAAATGGATCACCAGAAGACCGTGTTTTCACAGACAAGAATTTTCAACGTTCAACAACAACTTCAAGGATGTGCTGGAAACCAAGGTTCAAGTCTTCCTCAGTGGGCACTTATTTGACTCAATCGTCCTACATATTCGGATAACACCATTAGTTTTAGATTTTTTGGAGCATTAAAATGAAAATAATTTCCAATTTATTATTTTTTTGCATTATTGGGTTTTCGATACTTACAATTGATGCCTCCAAATTCGAATAACCACCAAGCCCAAGATTGTGCTGACCAATTTGTTCTAGTCTTTGCTTTGTGTTCTTTTATGTGTCACAATAGAATTTGAGCCCAAAATTCAACAGATGAAATGTCTAAAATTCAACAAACACCTGTCGGTTATTCAACAACATCATTTTTTTTGTTGTCTATGGCATATCATCAGATATTCGACCACATGTCAAACCCTGTCAAATTTTCGACAGAGTATGAGGCTCATGTACTGAATTCTTTCGCTAATAATTCATTGAATTTACAATGCCTAGGATTTCAAAACTCTAAATCCTCCTTGTCGAAGGTGAGCCGCTTCCTTTTGTAAAATTTTGGGATTAGGCCATCGAGTTTGGGAGGATTACGTTGTCGAGTTTCCGACTCATCATTGTAGAATTTGTGACTCTTAGGTGTTGGATGATCTAACTCTCCTTGTTGTTTATGCGACGACCATATTGTCATATTTTCGACTGTTATGCAATGAATTCGCTACAATTACTTGACGAATTTGTGACTATTATGGGTCAAATTTGCGATGAACTAGTTGTTGAATGTCTGAAATTCCCATGTAATGTATGACAACATCATGCCAGATCACTATGGTCAGAGTTATGGCTTCAGAATTGGAAGAGGGCCACAGGATGTAGGATAATCGATGAGATTTTTTATATTTAAAAAACAATTACCAGCAAGGGTGGGCCTCAATCCCCTAGATGACACAATAGAGTTCATGGGAGAATGTCATATAACCAACATGTATGACTTACTGACTTTAGAGAAGTTGTATTAGAAAATTCACCATTTATGACTTCATATAAAGTTGTATTAGCAAATTCACCACTTTAGATATTATTAAGAATAAAGTGAAGGATATGGAAGCATCAATTTTCCCCTTCTTCAAAACAATTGGAAACATGGTTCAAAATGGTCACCCATGCCCATGGGACACCAATCTCAAATTATATCATGTGACAAAACACTGCAAGCTAATGCAATATTTGATGCATGAACCCCTTTAGATATTATTAAGAATAAAGTGAAGGATATGGTATTCTAACAAGAAACAATAAACTATACATTATATCAGAAGGCCTAACCCTCCAAATTGGGTATTCGTCAATTTTTCTTTCTTCTCAGATATCATAGGAAATGTTTGTTCAGTCGTGAATTCTACACATTCCAAAAAGTGATTATCTTGGGCTAAAATTGAGTTGAATCCTTTTTAACTAAGGTGTTCCTTAGTTCTAGAATTCGACCAATAGATTTACATTTTTTTTGCAAGAGATTGTATTCATATACTTGCCTAGTAGCACAAAGTGACTAGTTTTAATAAAAATCCACATCATTGGAAGAGTGGGATGTTATTTGTCAGCCTTGATACTTATGCATATCACCCAAGCCATAGTAGAACACCAGGAATCTCAAATGTGCGATGGATCCATTGATCCCTAACTCTATCAATTTAAAATCAAATCAACCAAGGAGAAAGAAGAGGAATTTAGATAAAAATATAATCAACTCCCATTAATATTGGTTATTATCTAGAATAACCAAGAGTGTAATATAATATCAATAAAACTGGAGCATGTTCAGTCATTTTAGAACACTTGCACTGAATGCATCTTTAATACACCATCATTGCACGTATATATCGTTAAGACAGAAAAATATTGTGGTGAGATTAATAAAATATGTATATCATTTAAAATATAAATGATATAATAAATTTTAGAGTATTACTGTAGAGAAGTGGCCCCATCGAAGATTTCTCTAAACAGCGTAAGACCTTTTTTCAGATCTGGGATCACCATGATTTACAACCACTTGTACCATATTCTAGTTGTCCCTGATAAAAATTGTAATGTGGAAATTGAACCCAAGAGACAGAAAAATTACACTCTCAAAATTTCTAATCAAACATAAAAAATTAACACCAAAGGAGGCTGAGATTGGGGCATAACACTAATTCGTATTGACTAAGTGTACAATAGCCAACCTTATGAAGTAATAGGATTCTATAATATATAATTACATGAGAGAATCGAATGCATAAATATACCATTTGAAATAGTCAAAAAGAAAGCTTACAAAAACTAGTTAAATCCCCCATAGGTGCATAAAGCAGTTTCCAAATCTAGGTAGATTCTCACGAATTGGATAAATTAAGTGGGAAAGATAAAGAGGGATGGAAAGAAAAATCATACATGCTTTTATTTGGAGAAAATAAGGGAGGATGACGTGGGGAAAAAACAAGGCAACTACACCTAGTCTAGCTTTTCCTTTTTCCTTAATTCAAAAATAAAAGAAGGTAGCTGTTAGCGCTGGGATCGATCCCATAGGTTGGACGGAAAAGGGATCTCTCCTGGGAAACAATAGAACCAATTTAGATTGTGCCTCTATCCCTATGCAGTCACAGAGGGAACTCTTGCTTGTTTTTCAGGTTTACTTCATGTAGGATATTCGATCAAGAACGGTCAGGAGGCCAGACTCTTGAATAGGGCAGGTGCGTTAATATAAGATGCAGGTGGGACTATCAGAGTAAGGAACCATTGGGAAATGGAGTCAAAGGTTTGGGTAGGGAACATATTGCAGGAGGTAAAGAATGACCAAAATTTACAAACAGAGGCAAGATAGCTAGCGATCTTGCAATTAGGAGATATTTCACGGGTGATTAGTAGATGAGAGGGGATAGTCCATTATGTAGAGAATCTATAGAATGAATTTTACATAACTTTAGAAGAAAACTTAAATGAATATCTGAAAAAATAGATGGGGCATAGTGTGTATGAATTCCAAACTATTATACACTCATTTCAGACATGAAAGAAATTAACAAACTGGATTGAACATAGGATGAATATTTCATGTAAAGAAATTACATATTGAAAGAAACAATGACATAGGAATCTCTGCCTTGAAAGACAATCCTTCCTCTGCAAATTTATTCATAACACAGAAACTAGAGAATAATTACAATGGAGATCCTTAGCCCTTGAAATTTTCCCAACCAACCCCTATCTCCCTCTATTGATAGTGTATTTATACTATTTCGATGCTGAGATTACTCTCCAAAACAAACCTAAAAAATGTTTCCATTCACAATCAAACGTTAATAGTCTAGAGAGTGGAACTATCACCACGATTTACAAATATTAATAAAAATCATGGAGAAAGTGGGTGTATTCCGCCTGAGTGACATCCTGACATGTTCATCTACTGCTATGGATTCTGAGTATGACACCTTTCCATCTACTTTCGGGTGAGTCACCATTCAATGGGTCTTGGACATCTTAGCCAGCCCGATGAGTCATCATAACTCCCTTTTTCTGTCCCAAGTTTTCTTTTTCACCGTGTTCAAAGGCGTTTTTCTGCATGGGCACAAATTGGCAGGGGAGTTTGCATCTTTCCCCTACTCAACCTCATCTGCCACCTCCTTCCTCTCTTGGTAACACTGTTAGGCACGGGGTCTGGAAGAAGGGATGCATTGCTCCTGGCTGAGGCAAGCCTTTGCGGTGGCTTTTCATTCTTGTACTCCTCACCTCTAGTGAGGTGGGCTCTCCCACAAGAAATAAGGTGGAGCATACCTCCACCAGCCCCATCACCTTTGGCAAGTGGAATTCACAAACGGGGCTAAGCAGGAATTAGACCCCTTATGCTCCCATTAGAACAAATGCTGCTACAGAGTGCAGTCTAGGACTGTCTCCTTACATGGAGTATTTGGAGGCAACAACGGCATTAGGGGCTCCTAAAAAAACACCTACGGGGAGCGAGTGTCCAGGAACTGCGTCGCTTGAGGTGGAGGTATCTGAAGGTTGGTGTATCTCTCAAAATTCTTCATGTCTGGGCACCGACGGCTAGTGTAATCCTTGACATGGAACAACAAGGTGATGGGTGAGTGTGGAGAATTTCTCACCAACCATCAGCACCCCTATATGGATAATATTTTCAAACTAGATCGCCATCGCCAAACCCCTTGAATTTCTAAGGATCCGCCAGAAAACAAAAACTCAGTTTCTGGAAGTATGTTAGCTCACTCCCAGTGTTTCAAGGAAATATATATAAGGCTTTGAGACTGAATTTTATAATGACCGGTCAACATTCTCGCACATTATGCGATCAAGTGTCTTTGGTGTTGACATGTGTGAGGACACGGGAAGGGTGATCATTTACCTGTTGGGGATCTAGTCACATCGTTTCATTGGCTGTGGCACCTTACCACTTGCTATGGGAAATATTTTTGGGTACCACCTTGTATAGTTGATCCATGCTATAGAGCACATGGAGTGGATGCTCCCGTGCTTCCTTGCTATTGTGACGTAGGAAACAAAATGGTCTCCCCTTTCATGCTGTCCTCGCCCCATGTGAAGAGTGGATTTTTTGGTTATTTTCCTCACTTCTATAAGCCAATTCACATAGCGGTCACCTATCTTTAGATGATACATCTCTTCCACTGGGATGATTTCACCGATACGCATGCTACAAATGGTGTCTGGGGGATTAATTAATCAGCTGGGAGGAAGATTATGCATATGAACGTCCCCTCCACTGTCATCTCCACACTGGATGTGAAACTTACAACCTTGAGGCCTCCTTAGCCCTCCAATTTGGGGAACCTTTCACATCCATTGTCCACGTTTCTTTACTTCTGCCACCAATTTCTTCTCTCTTGATACAACGAGCAGCTTTAGATCATGGCATGCTCTTACCCTTCGATCGAGATCGAACCTCCCATGCAACCATCGATCTGAGTGGGTCCTACCACCTCTTCGTGAGTCGACACCCTGACGTTGTCTGCGCTAGTTCATATTGTGAAAAGAACCTCGACCGTATATCTATTCCCTTCTTTGTCATTATCGTTGATATCTACAACTGGTACCACTTTTTTTGAATTAGAATCGTGAGTTTATCCACACAAGTCTAGATCATGAAATCAGCTAGGGCTGTAGATCCACTTCTACTTTCATCTCCATCATTAGATACTTCTGCCCTTTAACTTGTTTCATGATTTGGGAATGTTCCTTCTATCAAGCATGTTTGCTTAGTGAAACTGTTTTGGGCCGTCAATCGGGCTTTGCCTTGATCTCATCCTTTCATTGCTTTCCCATTTTAATAGACTCCACGACTTCCAAAATTGACCATTCCCTCACATCCTTTGGCCAAAACCATGCTCTATCGTCACTCTTCTTCCTTGTGATCCTGGATCGTTCGTCTACGACGCCTTTTTCTATCATCTTTGTTGTTGCATGTCTTCACCTCTGGAGGAATCTACCACCGTAGATCGAGCTTTCTTATTTATCTGATGGTATAAAATGACGGAAAACATACATTTGATATATTAAGGGTGTTCATATAATTTTCTAATGAGTAGGATCCTTTTGAACTTTTTCAGGCCCATAAATCGACTGTTGCAAACATAGTGTTAATAGCCGGCTCCATGAGGGATGCTATCCTCCCAGTGAGGTAGAAAAGAACCCCCGTAGACCAAGTTCCACATCCATTGGTTCATCCCAAATATTTCCTTTGAAACCTTTGTTTTTCTCTGAATTACAGCTTTAGCTAATTTTTTTCACTCTGCAAACTATGCTCTTGGCCACACTCTAAAACTAAGAACAGTTGTGATTGCAAACTTGTTCTTACAACTAAAAATGAAAACAAACTAAAACAATAATGAAGGAAATTCTCGATGATTTCCGAACTTATTTGTTCCTACCTACTCTACCTAACTTAGTGCATTAGCCTGATTAAGTGAAATCGGACTTCCAATGAAGCCAATCAAGCAACTTACCTATCAGTTTAATTGCCAATCAGGCAAGACAATGAAGCAGCAAATTGTGCATTAGCCCAATTTCGTGCTTGATGAACAAGAATGAAATACAAAATGGAAAAAGGCTGTAACAAATAAACATATATTTATAGTAGAGATGTGACCAGTCATTACCATTACCCAGGATTTCCATATACTCTGCTATGGGGTCATAGAAAACATGACAACCTCTAGCATATTCTGTCATATGTTCATGGGAAAGCTGTCTAGAACTCCCTGCTTCTGGTGAGCGTCCAGGTTGATACTTGAAATATTGTATTAATAGGGTGCACAGAACCGTTCTCCAATGAAACATCCACCATTTCACTCAAAAATTTTGAAACTAGAACTTCACCTTCTTCATGTGCCTCAGCATGGATATCCTTTTTTTCTTCGACAGGACCAAGTAAGCACATTCCTCCTTCATGGGGTGATATTCCTAAAGGAAAAAAATTAAAAAATGTATTTATTTGAGGGCTGCTACCTCCTTCTTCATGACTCAACACCTCATCACAAACTCCTAACATATCAATAAACGGAGAGGGATTTCATGATTGTTCCTCTTCATCATCTTCTTTTCCATATAAGTTTCTGGAAGGCACCATCTCGTCTAACTTATGTTTCTGCTTAGAGGCTTTAATCATGTGTCGTATTAATTCAAAAGAGGAATAACACAAGGGTAGGATATCACCTTCAGTATATTTACCATCCTTTCCTTTCTCAACCTTCTGACTTTGCATTGCATCTTGATTATCTCCATTAGTAGACCTTGGTTCTATAACTGGCTCTCAGGTATAGCCTCCTCATACTCATCAGACATAGGTACACCGAAATCCATTTTAAAATCATCATCAGTGGACGCAGTGTTGAGTAGATTGCAATCTTCAGAAAACAGGCTTGCAGAACCATATTCTCCTATATCGGGCTGATCATCTTTCTGTCTAACAAGGAAAAACTTTAGCTGAACAGTGACTCTCCTTTTCTACTTGTAGGGCCCAACCAATTTTAATGTATCTTTTATTTCACCACCGCTGTCTTTCTCTGACAATATTTTGGACATTTAAGGTTTTCCTCAACCTCCAAACAATCAGTAAACATATGCTACAGAGTGGTTGATTTTCTTTCCAAAACAATTAAGGATAGTTCAGGAGGAAAGGTGGCTACATAATAGATCTTTTATGCATTCTCAAGAGGTTGGACTTCCTTGGGCATGTTATAATAAAAGCTTGCAAATATTCTGTTAAAACTAGATATGGCCTTACCCTCATGCCTCTTCAAGGAATAAAATTCTGAAAGTATTTGATCCAGTGGAATTCTCCTACCTCAAAAATTTAAAAAGGTGCAAGACAACTCTTCCCAGGTATTGATGAACTTAGGCTGCAAGTGTTTGAACCATTCTTTAGCATCTCCTTGAAAATACTGGGCAAAAGTGCTCATGTAAACATCATCATGTTCTATCTCAAAAAGGTCTGAGAAATGTTCAAATGCTTCTAAATGTTTCTCAGTAGTGAAGTGTTTGGATTCTCCATCAAATTTGGGGATCTACTTGTGATGCTTCGCAGGGAAATCATGGAGGATAGGAGGCAATTGTAGTGGTTTGTACCATCTTGGAATACTAGGAGAGACCAGGGTAGGTGTAATAGATATGCTATTAACCGAGGTTTCATGAGGTTCACAGGGGTGACCTTCAATGTCATGAGTTTCAGGAGAAAAATCTGGGTCAAAATCACATGTACAAGACGATGCAACACTTTTGGTTCGTAAAGAGGGATAAACAGGAATATATTCATAGCTATGTTCCGAAAAAATTGAAAATAGAACGATGTTTTGAAAAATTTAGGAAAGGATAAGAACAAACTTACAAGGAAAGATAAGGAATCTTGGAATAAACAGAAATTCGAGTATCTTACCCTTTCACCATGCATTTTTTGGTTGTTACAAGGGGTCCATCTTCCTCGACGGAGCTGGCCATCTTTTCTGAAAATTTGATTTCTAGGTCATTCCACTAGTGGAGTCGTTGAAGTATGAATCCTTCAAGAGTGGAGTCACCAGGTGAAAAGTGTGCAACCTTCTTGATGTCTGATTGTTGTTCACCATCAACAACCAGATCTAAAACTTTGTCATTCTTCTCAAGGATAATCTTCAATCTTGTCCTCGGCAATGGTACCAGTTTGTTAGCACTGGGATCGAGCCCATAGGTTGGGTGGAAAAGGGATCTCTCTTGGGAAAAAAAAGAAGCACTTTAGACCATGCCTCTGGCCCTACACAGTTAGAGAGGGATCTCTCGCTTATTTTTCAGGCTTACTTCACATAGGATATTCGATCAAGAATGGTCATGAGGAAAGACTCTTGAATAGGGAGAGTGCGTTAATATAAGGTGCAAGTGGGACTATCAGAGAAAGGAACCATTGGGAAATGGGGTCGAAGGTCTGGGTAGGGAACATATTGCAGGAGGTAAAGAATGGAATAAATTTACAAACAGAGGTAAGATAGCCGTCGATCTTGCAATCATGAGATATTTAGTGGTCGATTAGTAGATGAGAGGGGATAGTCCATTACACAGAGCATCTACACGCTGAATTCTACGTAAATTTAGAAGAAAAATTAAATGAATACATGAAACAACAAATGAAGCATAGCATGTATGAATTCCAAATGGTTATACACTTATTTCATACATGAAAGAAATTAACAAACTGGATTGAACACAGGATGAAAATTTCATGTAAAGAAATTACATATTGAAAGAAACAACGAAACAGGAATATCTTCCTTGAAAGACAATATTTCCTTTGTAAATTTATTCATAACACAGAAACTAGAGACTAATTACAATGGAGATCCTCAACCCTTGAAAGTTTCCCAACCAACCCCTATCTCCCTCTATCAGGAGTGTATTTTTACTATTTCAGTGCTGAGATTACTCTCCAAAACAAACCTAAAAAATATTTCCATTCACAATCAAATGTTAACAGTATATAGAGTGGAACTATCGCCATGATTTACAAATATCAATAAACATCATGGAGCAAGTGGGTGTATTCGACCTGAGTGACAACCTGATGTGTTTGGCTACTGCTGTGGATTTTGAGTATGATGCCTTTTTGTCTGTTTTCAGGTGAGTCACCATTCATTGGGTCTTGTAGCTCTTAGTACACCCAATGAGTCATCATAGCGCCCTTTTTCTATCCCAAGTTCATGTTTCTGTCGTGTTCAAAGGTGGATTTCTACATGGGCACAAACCAGCTTGCCACATCCTTCCTCTATGGGTAAGATTGTTGGGCATGGGATCTAGAAGAATGGACGCATTGCTCCTGGTAGAGGTAAGCCTTTGTGGTGGGTTTTCATTCTTGTACTCCTCACCTCCAGTGAGGTGGGCTCTCCCATAGGCAATAAGGTGGATCATACCTCCACTAGCCCCATCACCTTTGGCAAGTGGAATTCACAGACTGTGTTGTGCATTCATTAGACCCCTGATGCTCCCATCCAAAAAAATGCTCCTACAAAGCACAGTCTTGGACTGTCTCCTTACATGGACGCTTTGGAGGCAGCAATGGCATCAGGGGTCCTAAAGAAACACCTACAGGGAGCGAGTGTCCAGGCAATGTATTGCTAGATGTGTGGGTATTTGAAGGTGGGTGTATCTCTCAAAATTATTCATGTCTAGGCCCCAATGGCTGGTGTCATCCTTCACATGGAACACCAAGGTGATGGGTGAGTGTGGAAAATTTCTCACCAACCATCAACACCCCCATATGGATAATATTTTGGAACCAAATTGTCATCGCCAAACCCTTCAAATTTCTATGGACCTGCGATGAAACAAAAACTCAAGTTCTGGAAGTATGTTAGCTCACTCCAGATGTTTCAAAGGAAATATATATCAGGCTTTGAGACTGAACTTTATAATGACCGGTTAGCATTTCCGCACATTCTTCCATCGAGTGTCTTTGGTGCCGACATGTGTGAGGGTGAAAGCAGGGTGATCCTTTACTCGCTGGGGATCTAGTCACGTTGCTTCATCAGCTATGGCACCTTACTGCTTGCTATGAGAAATATTTTTGGGTACCACCTTGTATAGTTGATCCATGCTGCAGAGCACATGGAGTGGATGCTCCCATGCTTCCTTTCTATTGTGACATAGGAAACAGAATGGTCTCCCCTTTCATGTTGGCCTCCCCCCATGTGAAGAGTGGATTTTCTGGTTATTTTCCTCACTTTCGTAGACCAATTCACACAGAGGCCTCCTGTCTTTAGGTGATATGGCTCTACCAATAGTATGATTTCACCTACACGCATGCTACAAATGGAATCTGGAGGATGAATTAATTATCCAAGAGGTAGATTACACATATGAACGTCCCCTTCACTGTCATCTCCACATTGGATGCAAAACTTACAACCTTGAGGCCTCCTCAGCCCTCTAATTTGGGGAACTTTTCACGTCCATCAACCACGTTTCTTTACTTCTGCCACTAATTTCACCTCTCTTGATACAACAAGAAGCTTTAGATCATGGAATTATGTTACCCATTGATTAAGATCTACCCTCCCATGTAACTATCGATCCGAGTGGGTCCTACCACCTCTTCATGAATTGGGAACCTGATGTTGTCCTCTCTAGTTCAGATCATGAAAAGAACCTCGACTGTAGATATATTCCCTTCTTTTTCATGACCATTGATATCTGCAACCGGTACCACTTTTCATGATTTGGAATCGTGACTTTATCTGCACAAGTCTGGATCACGAAATCAGATAGGGCTGTAGATTCACTTTTGCTTTCATCTCCACTATCAGATACTTCCACCCTTTAACTTGTTTTGTGATTTGGGAATGTTCCTTCTATCGACCATGTTTGCTAAGTGAAACTGTTTTGGGCCGTCGATCGGGCTTCACCTTGATCTCATCATTTCATTGCTTTCCCATTTTAATAGACTCCGTGTTTACCAAACTTGACCATTCCCTCGCATCATTTATCCAAAACCACACTCTATCGTTGCTCTTCTTCCTTGTGATCCCCGATCGTTGGTCTATGATTAGTAGTTTATTTTTTTTTTTACTGAACTGAATATAAACGATAGCTTGACTGTAATTCTTCTACCGCATTGCAATTAATTTCTAATTAAACACAAGGAAAATATATCTAACTTAATACAGTTTACCCTCCAACATATTTTAGCTTGAATAAAAAGAATAATCTATTGTCTGTAAACACAACATCTTATCTACTATGGTGTTTTCTTAACATATTAATCCTTCTACCTGTAACTAGATTACTGCTATTTCTTTTCTAGTATATTTACATAAATAAGCTTGTAAGAACAATAAACATAGATAACCAGATTATTGTTCTTTTTTTATAATAACCTACATACTAAAATAAATTACTCTGCTATTATGAAATGCAGAACCACATCTATTCTATTCAGTCTTGTAGAAGGAGCAAGTCAATAAGTTGATAGGACAACTGTCGATAGGAATACAGTCGACAGGACATTCGATTCATGTATTCCAAATCTTTTTGTGACATTTTCCAGGAGCATGAGGATCATTCGACAAAAGACTACCCATTCAACATGAAGAACAACAAGGCCTCCTGGTGTGCCATTTATGAGACTAAAAATCATAACACGACCAACTGTCATTTGAACCTGAAGAACCAAAAAAATTATCAGGTGGTCTACCAAACCAATGCAGTGGCACAACATAATAAGCAAAACAATCTAGAAAATGATCAAAGTAGTCAGAGATACGATGGTTGACAATACGAGTGTCGGTACAACAATTGACGTGTAGGCTATGGAGGAAGAGGTCGATTCCCTGTGAATCGAGACAACCAACCACGTCGACCCATCCATTGCTTCACATGTTATGAAGAGGGAAATCGGTATGCAGACTATCCATACAAAGATAAAACTGATCTCAAATTATGTACTCACTTTCGGGTAGGGGATCACTCACTAGAGGATTGCCCTACCATGTTAGAAAAAATTAATACAAAAAAAATGTTAATGTCTTGTCCTGTGTGCAAAAAACTGATGTAATAAACACCAAAAATTTGCGTATTGTAACTCGACAAGGAACTAAAACAGGAGCTGATAACCCAAGAATCAGTAAAATAAAATAGAAACATGTCTATCATGATCCACTGAAATAGAAACAAACATACAAAGAAGCAACCAATGTATTCAAAGAAATCGCATGACAAGAAAACGTTCATGACATTCGACATAACACAATAAATGAATTAATCCAGCTTGTTCAAAAGGAAAACTTAGTATCCCAGTTCATCAATTTGTTGTTTGAAATAAAATGTACCAACTCTAAAAAACAAACAAAGAACATCTGTAGCCTAAATAAAAAAAGACAAAGGTGATGCCGACCCACTTGTCGACTTGGAAATCGAGGGATACCACATCCGACAAGTAGTGCTCGACTTCGGCTCACAAGTAAACATCATGACTCATGACACTTGGGAAAAAATGGGCCAACCTCGACTCTATGAGTCAGACATATACCTAAAACTAGCAGACCAGAGCCTAATTGAACCCATTGTAGTCTGGAAAAACGTCGACATGACTATAAAAGGAATCTCGACCAAGGTCGATTTCGAAATCATTGACCCAAAGGAAGAATCCAGTTCCTTCCCAATGTTAGTCGGTCGACATTGGGGGAGAAATATGAAAGCATCTATATCCCTGGACAAGGAATGAATCAAATTAAAAGGAAATGGACAAAAGCTCATCATACCTATTCATCCATCTCAAGGGGATCCTTGGACTGAACCTATCGATGAAGAAGTCGATGTCCGACAAATCTACCAAATCCAAAACAATGTAGATTACACAGAACCAAACATCCACGAAGAACTTCACTTAGGAAACCAAGACTCAGTTGGTTATAATTCCGACGCTGAATTATATGATTGGGAGATCGAGAATTATGAAACACAAGCAAGAGGGTGCTGGACTATACAAAAAGTGCAGAAAAATCCCACCCAATAGTGCTTCATAGTGTCCATTGTCCCAAAAATATTTGAGAAGAAAATTACGGAACACCCTAATTTACAACCTACCAACCTGAATAATACACAACTACCAAGATATAAATAAAGGGAATCACCAGTCATGCATGTCGAACAAGTGTCCAAAAACATTGGTGAACATGGCCGACTTCAAAGCCTAGTCGAAACTTTTATAGGACAAGCTGCTAGATGGTGGGATACCCATCAGACAAGAATACAGACCTGGACAACTGTTTCGACTTATTTTGTTGAAAGGTTTGGAGGAAAGAAGTTGACCCAACAAGCTCAGATACATGTATTCACTCAAGGACAGAACCCAGAAGATCATATCAAAACCTGTGAAAAGGAGTGGAGAAGACTTGGGTACAAGGATGAACACGCATGGCCACACTTGTTCCCATCAACCCTAGCCAACTTACCAAACAAATGGTATAATATGGAAGAAGCTAGAGATGAAACCTTCTTATGACATGAACTCAGGGAAATTTTTATTAAAGATTTCAACTTTATCCCACAAAATGAAAACTTGATCGAAACAACAAAATAAATTAAATACTTTATACAACCGACAGAAAACAAACCCTTAAAAGATAATAGACAGACAATGAAATGTAACATTATACAAACAAGGTCAAATCCACAGTTGACAAGATTACAATTAGAAAATGAAAACATAGAAGGAAAAAGCTTCCGATGGAAATCCAGCCATATCGAAACGACCAAACCTATTTGTATAATCCTAAAAGTTGAAACAAATGACAAACAAAATACCGACAGAATGACTGCAGCCGACTTCCCTGCCACATTCTCATAGTTCAAAGAAGGAAGTCGATAGATCAATGAAGCCAAAGCACCAGAGTGGCTAGATGCTAAAGTCAAAACTAAAGAATTCAACATCTCAAATGATGATCGACCAAAAACGGCAAAAATTGGTGACTAATGGAGCCAAGAACATACCACAAAGATAGTGAATCTATTAAAGGAGTTCCAAGATGTATTTGCTAGAGATTATAAAGACCTCAAAGGCTTAGTCCATGAAATGGGAGAGATGAAAATTGATACTAAACCTAAGGTTCGACCTGTGAAGAAAATGCCTTATAAACTAGCTCACAAATACAAGGAGATAGTCAAAAAGGAAATTGATAACATGTTGGTAGCAGGCATCATCTACCCTATCGACCAATCAGAATGGGCAAGTCCAATGGTTGTACAACCTAAGAAACATGACCTAACCAGACTAATAATTTGTGTCGAATTCAGGGAACTAAACAAAGTAACACTGACAGACCCATTTCCAACCCCTTATGTAGATGAAATATTTAATGAAGTTACAGGACATGAATTCTACTCATTTATAGATGGATTCTCAGGCTATAACCAAGTGCCAATAGCTAAAGAAGACCAGAAGAAGACAACCTTTGTGTGTGAATTTGGGTCATTTTCTTACAAAGTTATGCCTTTTGGATTAAAGAATGCGCCTGCGGTGTTCTCTCGAATTGTTGTCAAAACATTTCAAGAATATATCTATAAGACCATGGCGGTATACTTTGATGACTGGACAATATACTCCACGCTGAAATATCATTGCAAATTGCTCAAACTTATGTTGGAGAGATGTTGACAGATTCAACTCTCCCTAAACATCAAGAAATGCATATTTGTGACCCCCATATGGATATTATTAGGGCAAATTGTCTGTAAGGAAGGTATTAAGGTTGACTTCGCAAAGATCAAAATTATTCTTGACCTGAAACCACTAGTAAACCCAAAACAAGTCAGGGTCTTACTTGGCCACATAGGCTATTATAGAAAGTTCATAAGATATTATTCAGATATGACCTATCCTCTTGAAGAACTATTAATACAAGATTAAGAGTTTAACTAGATAGAAGAATGCCACATATCATTCGAAAAATTAAAAAGAAAACTCGTCGAAGCTCCCATCCTAAAATTTCCAAACTGGTCAATCAAATTCCATGTTCATATTGATGCATTAGGCCTCGTAATAGGAGCAATCCTAACTTAACCAGGAGATGATGGAATGGATTATCCTATAGTTTACAGTAGCAAAAAGTTAAATAAGGCTGAAAGAAACTATTCGACAACAGAAAGAGAAGCCCTAGGAATGGTCTTTTCCCTACAAAAATATTGACATTATCTGTTAGCTAACACATTTATATTCTATACAGACCATCAAGCCCTCAAGTACCTCGTCAATAAAACACTACATCATGGAAGGATCTGTCGATGGCTACTTCTTTTTCAAGAATTTGAGTTTGAAGTCATTGTCTGACCAGGCAAGTTAAATGTAGGTCCCGACCATTTATCCCGAATCGACACAGGAGAAGAACCGACAGGAGTCGACGATGACTTACGTAATGCACATTTATTTCAGGTAGAAGCCGTCCCAGTAGAACTAGAAGAAATAGCTCAGTTCTTAGAAGATGGACATATACTAGAAGGTATGAGCACCAAGAAAAATCAAATCTTAGCTATGAAGGCTGCACCATACAGTCTTATCAATGGATTTTTATACAAAATGGGATTAGATGATATCCTCAGAAGATGTGTGCTATAACATGAATGAGACCACATTATGCATGAAGCACACTATGGACCTGCAGGAGGACATTTTCAAGCAGACACAACTACAAAGAAAATCCAACAATCAGGATTATGGTGGCCGACACTCCACGGAGATTGCAAAACTTTTGTTAGTCAATGTGACAGATGTCAACAACTAGGTCGAGCTACGCCTAGCATAGAAATGCCCCTGATATCAATAAACCCAAGTTTGACATTTGAAATCTAGGCTATAGACTTCATAGGACCATTTCCTATACCAGCGAAAAGGACAGGTGCAAGGTATATCATTACTGCAGTTGAATATGTCACTAAGTGGGCAGAAGCTAAACCAGTCGACACATGCTCTAGTGAGATAGCTGGTAAGTTTATCTATGAGAATATCCTCACTAGATTTGGATGTCCACTAACCATGATTAGTGACCAGGGGACACACTTTATCAACAGAACTATCAAAACCCTAACTGACCAATTCCAAATCAACCATCGTCGGAGTACAGCATATCATCCTCAGTCGAATGGATCAATTGAAGCATTTAATAAAACAATAACAAAAGGATTAACCAAAATATGTAATGCTGATAAGGACGACTGGGATGAGAAAATACCTGCAGTCTTATGGGCATATAGAACAAAATATAAATGATTGACTGACCAAACTCCTTTTCGACTAGTCTATGGACAAGAAGCAGAAGTTACACTACACTTTCGACAATAGACACCTATCATCACAAAAATACTACATGTCGATGTCGAATAAGGAAGGAAGGACTGAATAGTACAAATCAGCAAGATGGAAGAGCATTGAATCATGGCTATACAACACTAAGAAATCCAGAAACAACAACAGAAAGCATGGCACGACCACAACATCAAGAACAAAAACTTGTCGGTCGGAGACCTTGCTTTACTATACAATAGTCGGGTCAAAAGTAAACCTAAAAATATCCACAAAGAATGGATGGGCCCGTATGTTGTCAAAGAGATACATCCCAACGGATCAGTCTGACTAAGGACATTACATGGCATAGTATTTCGAAAGCTCGTCAATGGAGCCCGACTAAAAATATACAGAAACTAATTCAAAAAAAAAAATCATATAGCGACCATAACCATCAACCAAAAGCCATAAAAACTTAAAAATCCAAAATCCAAAAAGTACCGTACATACAGAAAACCATGACAGGATATTACCATCTCGACAACTACCATCATGCCCATCGACATAACACCATCAACCATTTTCATTGACCGACCACTCCCATCGACCATTCTCATAACCGACATCAACTGACGACCTCGATCGTCCCATCACGCATTCATGACATCGAGTGCCGAAAGCAACTCACCATTAACGCACACTCAAGTATTATAGCTGGAACATCACATCCGCCATTAATACACCCATCGATGCACACATCCATAGCATCACCTATAAATACTATATTGCCTAAGGATCATTCACCACAACCCATCCAGAAAAAGCATCAGAGCATCTGATCTACTAAAAGCCAAGAACCCCTTAGTGAAACCGACCACCAAAATGACACAATGGCCCCCAAACAAACTAGAGCCTCAACCAAAGCCAAGGAAATACAGGCCATGGATACACCTTTAGTCCACAGGTTGAAAAACATCAAAAATGCCAAAGTACAGGAAGGCTCATGGAAAAAACTATGGACAGAAATACAAGAAAGGGCCTTTGTCGACAAAAAGGCCACTCAAGCAGTAGAGAAAATCAGACACAGCACTATCTACAACTATGCCAACGCACCACTTATGGCCAGCTTTGGTGGCACAAAGGAAACTGCTGTCAAATTCATCATCAATCGATATCACAATGGCTGGTTCTACTTTGACCAGCTGGTCGACATCTCTAGAGAATTCATCTCTAAGCTGACTGGTCTCTCTAATGAAGGAAACCCCGTACCAATCAGAATCAAAGAAGAACTGGTCGAAGAGCTCACTGGGTCATCTTCGGGTAAAAACTCCAAGGGTTTGATGATTAGCCAAATCACAACCCGAATGCCACAGATTGTGGCCAAAATCATTGTAATAACGCTCACATTGGCAATTCAAGGCAGTGACCTTAAGTTAGACATGCTAGAAGCTGTCGACACTATTGCCACCGATGGACAAATATACAGATGGGAAGAATATGTCACTGACATGGTGAAGACCATTTGTGAAAGATGTCAAGAAATGAGGGGAATCATCAAGTTCGCCTCCCTCATCTTATGGATTGTCATGTACCACATCTGCCCAGAGGGAAGTCCAATATTTCAGGAACCATCCAAGTTCGACATGTGGATATTTAAGCCATTCTCACAAAAATGAACCTTGCACGATCTTGAGCATGAGAAAGTACTGTTGGAGAACTGGTTCCAACAGCTCAAAGTCCGCACAACTAGATGGAGGGTGCCTCAAAACATCCGAAGAAATCTACCGACGAACTCCCAAATCTAGTTGGAGCTCGACCATACCTCACTGTGGTACATGCAGGGCGACAATTCGAATGCCAAAGCCATCGACTACTATCCATCTATCGACCAGATCTTTTGGGAACTATCTCTATAGGACAAAACAAAAATACCAGTACTAGCAGCAACAAAGCTGATCGACTTCTTGATCGAAGAGCTGCTCATAGACCAGGAAAAATAGGAAGACTATGAGCTCAACCTCTATATCAGTACATTTGTGTCGGAGGAGACATCGATCGAACACACCGGTCAACTACAAATAACCATCAAACCTCTGACTACAAAGCTGCAACCATAGCAACAGATAATTTCTCCGACTGTAGAAAGTTTCATTCCGACCTAGGAGCCAAGGAAGGAGACAGCCGAAAACCCTGAGTATGTTGTTACCAAAGGTATTATTCAAAAATTGTCAAAAGAAATAGCAGTGGCCAGGAAGAAGCTCAAAACACAACAACAACAACAAGGTAAAGGTAAGCGCAAGCTTATTCTTGCCGACTCCTTAGAAGATGAAGATGAACTAGCAGCCACAGTCCTCAACATCATAGAGGATGCCATAACAAATAAAGTGCCAGTTAAAACCCAATTCCAGTTATTTGTCGACGCAGGAGCACAAGCAGGTCAACCGAAGAAAGCAAAGACTGCGATGACGCCTAAAAATGTTGTCAATCTTGTGTTGACACCTCCACCTCCATCATCGATGAAAATAATCGAGGAACAAGTACTAGCACCGTAGTCCATCAGCCCCCTTGACTTATGCAAAAGTGCGATGTTGAAGGCTGTGAAAGCAAAGTTCGACAAAGATAGAGATTTGCAAGCGTTCATTGAGAAACTACCTGACATATTTATGTCGGCACACAAGATCTCTACAAAAGAACCTCTCTTCACGACTGGCGAATACCAACCAGGCCAGAATGCATAGTCCAAAACCTTTGCAACCGTTACATCGACTTTCGAGAGGAATCCTGAAAGGAAGCTGAAGTGATTGCACGTCAGTCCTTGACTATCACACCGACTGTACCCGTACCTCAATCCGACCTACCATCCACTACATCGACTGAAGGAGAAGAAACTAAGGAGGACATAGCCCAACAAATTAACCAAATTTTCTCTGACGTGGACTCACCCCACTCAACCTGACAACCCACCACTCACCCACACTTCCCCCAAACTAATCACCCCTGACCATTCGCCAACTCCATCACCACCACAACCAACTACATCCAAACAACCAAAGGTGGTAGTCATCCCACCTCCCCAACCACAGAAACCATCAGCCCCTATCCCACAAACCAAAGACCCCGCCTCGACTATTGCAGGTACATAGGAAGAAGATAAAGAAAAGCATAAGAAGTAGAAAGAGAAACAGAAGAAGGAGCATCATGGAAAAGCTTCAAAGGTCCAAATCCAATTGAAGGACACAAGCTCCCTAACTTACATAGAGCTAGGACAACTCCTCAGGACCCTAGCAAGTGAAGAAAAGATGAGCAGTGAGCAAAGAAATAAAGAACTCAATGAAAAAAATGCAGAACAAGTCGAGTTTCTCGACAAATGCAAGAATATGGCCCAGTCTGTCATGCCGGGCCCCATAGAGGTCGACACAGACAAACCGATCGAAAGGGCGTATCATCTATTTGAGAGCATAGTGTCGGCACTCCAAACGCACATTTAGGAAACAAAGCAGGGACAAAAAGAGGAAACTGCCCGACTCCTAATGGCACAACACACTGCATTTTCTGAATCCTATAGAGTGTTGTAGGATCATATGGAGGATTCTGTCGTAACTGAGGAAATACTAAGAGACTAGCCTAATTACTACGGGAAAGTCTATCAGCAAACTCGACAGACTTTTCAAGGGATTCAGGCATTAGAAAGCAGGAAAACCACTAAGGAAGCACTCAGAATAACAATCGAAGAATATATAGTTCTTGAAACTGCCAAACTACAGCGACTGGAAAGGGAAACACACCAGTGGGCACAACAAGCTCTCCCTAACTTGGAGAAATTTAACATCATCTGCCTGTAGATGAAACGACTTAGTGAGACTACAGAGGAGAAGGACCAGTTTATGGGTCCCGACATGGAGAAGATAGCTGAAGTCTCCATTTTAGAAAAGATGTCGATCTTATTAAGCTTGACCACACTCACATCCAAAATTTTTTGTAGAGTTGGATATATTTTCAACATCACCTCACAGTAACAACCCCAGCCATTGTATAAACTGCGTACAGAAAAGACCAACCATCAAACTTCACAGCCCACCACAATAACTATTGAGGCCAGCGACAAAGAATTTTGTACCTCCCTGTTTCTTCAAAACGAAGAAATGTTTTGTTCGTGGGGGAGATGTAGAAGGAGTAAGTCGATAAGTCAACTTGAAGGATAGCCGACTTAGTCGATCAGCCGACTAAGTCGATGAGCTAAATTAGTCGAACAGTTGACTAAGTCAGTCGGCCGACTAAAACTAGAGATTAGGTCGGCCACCTAAGGTTGTGTCGGTTCACTGAAACGACATGTAGTTATTTTGTAACCATTCTGTAATCATATATATTAGGCTGTTGAGCCAGACGAGAACTCAGTTAAGTTCTATGTGTTGTATGGACTCATTCGTATAATATAATCTTTTTATTCACCTATTTTTTCTTATCTCTTGTCTCTATTATATATATATATATGTTTTAGTGTGTATTATTGGTAACCTTATGTGATCTGTGAGATTACAACAAGTCTCTTAACATTTTCTTCTTCTACTGTAAATACTCTATTTGTGCTAGAGTACAGCCTGGTCCTTCCAGGTGTGGAAAAAAATAGATTAGAATTATTTTCCATCTTAACACATTACTAATTCAGATTCATTTCTTCAATAATCTAAACGATTACTAACTCTAACATTTTACAACTAAATATTTAACATTCATTTAATAGTCAGATTCATATTTAACTATCTAACACAATCAAACAAAATAATGTAGAACCTTATTAGGATAGACAACAACAATGTTAGGAGGCCATTCGTCCCTACCAAACTCCTAGAGAGCGCTCAAACAACGCTTCCTCGGGACCCTCGAGCCTATTCCTGGTCTTCTCGGATGAGAACTGGTGGAGCATGCAAACAATAGTCTAGTACAATGACTTAGTAAAACACTCTGCACTCAGTAGTAAGATCTTTCAGCCAAAAAGCTACACTAGATCTCTCGGCAGTTATCCCCTCAAACTCTTTCCACAATTCCCTTCCATTGAATCTCTCTGATGTACATTCACTTGAATGATCACTTCTCTAGAATGGGCAGCCTCAGCTCTCTTCAACGGGAATTTTTATAAAGATTGCATAGGTCTTTTGGGTCTGTTGTCATTAATTGAGCCACTTGCTCTGATCCCACTTTCTTGGGGGATCATGACCCCAAATGTAGGGAGGTTTCCACCTACAACAGTTGGAAGTGGTTTGAGGATGCTTCCACATGTCTGTTTGCTCTCCATGCAGTCTCCTCCCCCAATTTGACCAGTAAACACTCTTTTAATAGCTCTCCTAAGTTGTTGTCTCCATTTTTATTTATTTATAATTAAAATATTCAGAATTACATTAAATATCCTTAAATCTGATGAGTCATCAATTTCAACTTAGCATAAAATTTAACATATTGTCTTCAAATATATCAAATAATATAAAATTGTTTTTTTCCAAAATTGGGGCTTGTGACAGTAAATAAGTCATGTCAATTCATTGTGTGTAAACCTCCTATTGATAAAGGGTTAAAGTCCTCGCAGTTTTGGGGCACTAGGGTTATTAGACTCTCCTAGTGAATTCGTCCCTAGTGAGTTATTGTCAAGTCAGGAATTAGCATAAATAGAGAGTGAGTCTCTTTATTTATCACACACTCACTCAGACTCAGTTGTAGTGCATAACTGAGGAAGAAGAAGCTGTTGGGGCTAGAAAGAAAGAGGCTATTGCTATCGGGAGATCATCTTACTATTTTGGGGTTTTACTTTTGGTGTTGATTCTATCTCTGAGGAAGTTGTGGGGTTTTCTCCATTTATGGTTTCCCCGAGGAAAAACACTATGTTCCTTGTCTCTTGTGTTTGATTACTGTGCTTATTGTTCTCTTAGTTAAATATCCTAATATAATTCTAGCTTAATGTTTAAAATCTAACAAAATTTACACTGGAATCTTAATTATAATGAAATTAGTGGCTCTGTATGTCATGAAACACAACTCTTTTGACTTCAATTTTGTATATTTAAAACATATGAAATAATTATGGTTGATTCTTACTGACCATCATGATTTCGATTTACCATATCAAAGGTAAAACATCTCTATCTTTAAGTAGGATTCTTGAATTATCTGTAGTTATAGTAGTCAAAGGGGTGTAGTTTAGTTAGAAGA
Source organism: Pseudotsuga menziesii (assembly GCA_001517045.1). NCBI lineage: Eukaryota > Viridiplantae > Streptophyta > Pinopsida > Pinales > Pinaceae > Pseudotsuga > Pseudotsuga menziesii. The sequence goes on along the minus strand of LPNX010721471.1, from coordinate 593,286 downwards.
GTGTAGTGGGAATCCTATGCTATGCTGATCTTTGTTTTATCCCTTGCTTCCAAATATATAAAACCACATGTGATTTGAGTGTTTAGATATTTTTTCACTCCCGAGGTGCAAATGTTATGTCGGATCCAATTTTCCCTAATTATAAAATCTAACTCATAGCAAATTTGAACTGCTAAATTTCACAATTACACTCTTTTCTAAAGGATTTTTTCAATGGTTTCTTTCTTGTTCTGAACAAATTTTTGGGATACTTCTATGGATTCTAGAAGTTGGTTGTTCATAACTTTGACTCTACTTGCTTTAGAATCCTCCAAGAGATTGTAAGGCCTGTACATCTACTAGCATTATCAAAGCATGCATATCATCACACGAAGTGGGCCCTCTCTATCTTGAGATTGTTATGTATATGATGTATGAAAAGCTATTGCTATAGTACTCTTAGCTTAGTAAATCTGGAGAAGTTCAAACATTGGAAGCTATGCTATTATATCTTTGTGTTTCTTACAAGAATCCAATCTATTTGAATCAATACTAGTAAATAGATTGGCAAAATCATAATGTATGTTATTTCCATAATCTATAACTTACTTAGGATATGATTAATAAGGAGCTTTTATATGCCTCTTTCATATCTATATCTATATCCAGCACTATGTTTATCCTTTAATCACATGTATCCATGCCCGTCAATCTGATACATGTCCTGATATATAAATCATTAGCATATAGCGTAGTCATCTTACCTTATAAACGTAATTAACCTAGACTATTCACTATTCATACAATGGATTACCTTTATTCCATAATGATATTTGATCACTAGTATGATAGGTTTTAATCCATTGATTATAACAATGATCATACTTACTCCAATATGTTATGGTAATTGATTACGTATAATATGTAAGCCCAGTTTAACTTGTACAACAAATACCAGTGCTCATATGTCACACAGCCCTTATAGCTCTATAAGTTTCTAGCTTATCATTGAAAATTGTGATCACCTCATTATCCAATTCCATGAGTGTTACTATTCAATATTACAAAGGTCATCAGAGATAGCTCATTTCCATAAGTTACATTATAGGTCATCATGTTTACTCTTTCACACTAGTAAACCATATTTAATAAATGTTCTACTACATTTATAATCGTGTCCATTATGAGATACAACTGTGTTTCTAGAATAGTGGTTACCATTGCTCTTTTTTAACATGATGCTTACATTAAAGTTAATAGCTTATGGATACCGTGAATAAACATATATTAGTAACATATCAGCTCCATGAGTACAACGTGTTGAGCATAGAGTAGGTTCAATACTAGTCTAATTATAGTGCTACTTGATATGTTCTAATATGATGTATTTACCCTAATCGAACCTGATCAATATAGGTTATAATAATAACACTGTGATCACCAAGCTGTTGTAACAAGGCTTTGGTTGTGACTTTACATAGCACTATAAAGCTAAGTAGTATCACTAATATAATATGCATAATAAGGAACAGTTTACCATCTTAATTAGTAAGCTAGCTAAGTAACACAACTTAATATAACTACTATGCTCTTTATCCTATCATTAGAGAGAATAAATGGGCATACTTCATCTATCATTAGGTGGTATTATTGTAATAATACTGATTCAATTACTTGTGAAGAGAGCTATGTTTAACTTACCTATGTATTTTGCCTAATAAGTAAATGCAAGATGATATGAGCTTTAACTTGGCGGTATATTCTTTTATTTAACATAATCTTTATGAGTACCTTCTACATTACCTATTGAAAGATGAACATGCTTGGAATATAATGGTAATGAATCATACTTATAATGAACTTAGAACCTATTGATATAATGAGCTCAACTTAATCATGTTACTATGTTGGCATAATTATTGAGATCGTAGTTATTTATGAGGTTCATATTTCACTAGTATGGGCTCTGATTAGGCTTGTAATGATACATGTAAAACTTAAGCTCTTACATAGTGAAATCAAGCACATATTACTATTGGTTCTTAGATTATGCTTGTACCATCATGTATCAATATAGGTGATATCTCCTAATTGTACGTATAAAGAGTGCTTATATGTAATTTATAGTCATAACTCTATTATAAGAAATGAATATGAATAAAGCTATAGATTAAGTTACAGTATTTATAGGGTTCATGCAAATGTATTTATAGGGTTAAATTACAGTATTTATATGGTTAAGTTACAGTATGTATAGGTTGTTATGTATGTGATGTATGACAAGATATTGATATAGTGGCATATCCTTATGGTGGGATTTCATTCACATTAATTATAACTCTTATTTATTCTAATATTGCCTGAAAAAATTGTAAAAAGCTACATATCCGTGAAAGGAACCATAGAAATCAATTGGAGATGCAAAGTAAATCTAACAACAAACTAACCTCTATCCTAAAATATTTGAAAAGTTTAAGTGCGAAGAATACCTAGGGGGATAGTGGACAGAGATTGAGCTAAGTAATTAAAGATGCAAAAGGGGAAAGAAGCTGCATGTATTACATATGCCAACACCTCTACCAACTGCCAATATAGGGGAGGACCCAAAATGTAGATTTCTAGGGACATGGCCAGCAACACCATTGTCAATTTCAGATTTCTTGGGCTGCACAAGTTATATTCCTGGTGTGTCATCTATCTAATCTGTTCAAATGTTAAATTGTGTCCACCAAGCTCTCTATCCCCTCTCATTGATGCATCTGTGCTGAAACGTATCTATAAAACAAAATTCTATGTCAAGATCTTAGTCAATAACTCTATAAGACCCATCTCCACAATCTACGTGCTAAGATCACTATTGGCGAAGCTTCCCAAGCCCATAAAAATGGTATGCAAACAATACCCCAAATCGAGCATTGGATATAGGAATTCCTACAAATTATTTGGTACCCAAAACACTCAAAACCCATGACTAGATCTAGAAATTCCTTGTTGCTCAAATATCAGTTACCCACAATAAAAACCAAGGACTCTGAATCTTTGAGTACTCGATCATTGCGTGGAAATTGACTCTTCATCTGAAGCCTTAAGCTATATATAAAGAGGGAAAGGAATTAAAAATAAATGCTTCCCTATCTCCTTCTGTCGTCCTCATTATAGTTCTTCTCCGAATAGTGCACCTAGTTATGTAAATTGTTCGCCCATTGAAGATTTGCATCAATTCTAGCACACCTACCAGGGGATCGTTTTAGCTCCGAGGCACGTGCAAGGAGGAATAAATCCACTGCATCCCTTGCTTGTTTTTTGTTTTTACTTTTAATTCATTTAGGTAGGGGAAGGCTTGCCATCAAAAAAATATAGGAATCTTGCTTTTTTACTTTTCATAAGTGTTATTTCATTCCTATTTATAATTTGAAGTGTATGGGAACATTTTTTATGGTAAGCTCTATTTCTAGGAAACCTTTTAGGGGTTTATGGTAGAATTAAACATGCTAAATTAGGTAGGAGTTTAGTTGAGTAGTAGGAGCTATGTTGAGTTATAGTTATGAAGTTCAGTTATAGTTAAAGTAGAATATCCTTTATGTGATTGCTATCTTAAGAGAATACAATATTACTCTTAGACTCTAATATTTCACTCTACCACCAATCATTGTTCTATCCATCTTTGAACCCTTCTTAACCCTTCCAAAGGGTTCTAGCCCTTCCCATAAGTGTAAAGTTAAAATTTCTATTCAAAAATAAATTAAGATCTGAATTTTACCCTTTAAAATAAGAAGGGCATAATTTATATCAACGTTTCAAAAGAAGGGAAACATTTGAAATTACCCATCCATATAAATTTATCAAGATGTTGAAATTACTATGCTATAAAGTTCAACTCATCATTCAAAATATTCAAAATATGATAAATTATATTCACTTACTCACTCATGTCATGCACTTACTACTTAGTTGTGCAACATCGCAAGTAATCATTTATGACTACGAGGCAATAGCCATCGATATGTGAATTTGACTCTCGCGTCACTTGGGGGTGCAATATAAAGTGTGACAATGTGTCAACAACTATGACTATAACAAAAAAGAACAACTACTAGTCTACTACTAGGCCTCAACCGATCTCAAAAATTGGTGCCTACTACCTATTTGAACCTCTCTACCCATGTCCACTCTTTTTTTGTCAAAATGAAATTCAAAAGGCTAGTTTGATAAGTCCAACTATAAATAACACTCCATGTCATGCAAAGACAAATAATGGCATGTATCTAGGATCACAAACTATGTAGAAATCTATTTATGCATTGCTATAAAGAGGTCTCATTGGGACACAATATGGATAAACAATGATTATTAATAAAATTAAAAAAATAATTGTTGTCTCAAGAATAATATTCAATTTGATGGGTGGCATGATCATGATGTAATATTCCTCTGTCCTTCCAAACATTTGTGGTTTCTCACAACATTTGTCCTAAGTGCTACCAAAATACATATAAAAATTACTTGTCTTTACATCTTCTTCTCTTTAAATCCTCATCTCATAGTCAAATCTAAGGATTATTATGCATGCACATCCTCACATTATAATACAAATTGGGTCAAGGCACAAAGACAACCATAAAATATTAAACGTGTCAAGATGCAAAGAGTAAGAGATAACTATAAGTAAGTCTTATATTAAATTTATCATATAATTCTTTAATTAACACAATCAACTGATATTTGATATGTTGGATTGGTGTGACCTTCTTATCACTCCTTACCAATGTGATTTCAAGGCATTCTTTGAAGGTGAAGTCCATAATTTTAGGTCTTCTTCCTCTTATCATTCCTTTTGGTAGAAAAATAAAGCGAGTAGTGGCCTGCATCAACATGGAAAACAATTTCGACATAGAGGTTATACACATTAATTGTTTTCATTGAATAACTTAAATTCCTAGCTATGATTGTTGATTTACTGAATCATGGACTGGTACAAAGCGCAACATATTTTAGAGCATCAAGCCCTTAATTACTCACACCTATAAATTTCTCAAATCTAGCCATTAATAAACTTATTTTTGTTGAAATTGTATCTCTGAAGGTCCTCCCATATTTTTGGTGTGGGTGTGATGAGAGGACTAGAATTTTTGTCCTTATGTATTTATGTAGCAAAGTGACATTTATGTAAATAAAGTGAATGTGTTTTTATAACTTTAGAAAGTGGGTCTCACTTAAAATGTATTTAATAATTAAAAGTGTTTTAATTATTAAAAGTGAGTTTAGTTGTGGACCCTTGATTTTGTAAAAATATCTTCAACCCTAGATTAGGTAGTTATTGAAGATAGTTACAAAATCTAAGTATAAAACTTTAGAAAGAAGAAATGAAGAAATCATCCATCAGAGGAGAAGAAGAATACTGAAGACCAAGAAGAAAACCAACAGAAAGGTAATGATTTTCAAGAAGAAAGAGAGAAAGAAAATTCCTAGGAAGTTGTAGTAGCTGTACCTATGCATTTATTGCGGCCACACGTGTGGGGCTTGAAAACCAAGAAATTGGCTTGAATCCCAAGAAAAGTATAGCCACATTAAATGCAAACAGTACAACACTAATTGCAGCACAAGTGGGCACATAATTCGAGGCATAAAAGTACAACAGACCGTACAGTCCATACAACAGGCTGTATAGCAGTTTTCAAGAACGAATTTCGAAGTTGGCTGAAATTTCAAGAAAATTTTTGTTTCTGAGTTATTTTTGTTGCTATTTCAGATTTGAAAATTTTGCCTATGAGGGTTTAAAGATAAATTTTTGTGTACTGAAATTTATGATCTTCTTAATGAAAAATATTCTTCTTAAGGTTTTCCCAAGTAGTAGGCTTTTTCCTGGTCTATTGACCAAAATTTATTATGTTCATCTGTTTAAAATGTTTCAATGTATGGCATAATTTTGAAGTGCATTTTTAGAAGTGTGGTTTTACTTTTCATTAAATTCAAGTTAAATACCTAGTTCCTAAAACTGTTTAACAGAATATGTGAATGAACTATTTCATTTTCTAAGTCAAGTTTTCTTCATGGTATTAGAGCTCATGGTATTATATCTGATGGTATCAGATATACTTTTAATAGATTCACACTGAAAAAGAAGTTTAGAAAGTGTTCTTTGAATGTTCAGAAAATTGTTAGATATTTTCTTCAGTTAATTTTTGGTTGCAAATTATTTTTCCATGATGAACATTAGGTATGAGGATCAGTTGGATGGAGTGTCCAAATACATTCCATGGAAGGTATGAATTACTATTTTTTTGAAAGGAATTAAGGTTTGGAGTTTTATTAACAGTGTCATGACTAAGTCAACAGATAAAGATGAGCTTGTGGAGTTTGAAGCTCTTGAAGCCAGAGCCTAGAGAATTATCTTGGATGGGGTTAAAGACCATCTCATACCATACCTAGCAAAAAAGAGAACTACTAAATATATGTGGGACACTTTGACCAAATTATTCGAAGCAAAGAATGAAAATAGGAAGATGGGCCTAAAAGACAAGCTACATAGCATTAAAATGAAAAGTGATGAAGGTGTAGCCTCTTACTTGACTTGTGTTACACAAGTTAAGGACGAGTCATCAACAGTAGGGGAAACCATTCCTGATTCAGAACTGGTGAGGATATCCCTAAAGGGATTCACCAAGAAGTGGGAGTTTTTTGTGAAGTGTATTGTGGGCAGAGAAACTCTTCCAAGCTGGTCTAGATTGTGGGATGATTTCACCCAAGAAGAAATATGAGATGGGACACAAGTTGGCCAAAATAGTGAGGATGTTGAGCTTTAATATACCTTATATGATGTACATATAATAATATTAACTTGCTTCAATTTTTTAGATTAAAAAAAATTCTTAAATTGAATTAATTCACACAAAGCCTTCTCGGACTGGGAAAATCAGGGATTTCTTCTGGGAAATTTTGCAAGCAAAAAGAGTGAGCAGTGGGTAGAAACAAAATGTATTTCAGAAATATAATTTCCTATTCCATAAAACATTTATATATGTTTCCATTTAGTATTCAAAGTCCACTCCACAGAAACCTACTACCACACTTCTGGGCAGTCAAACCGTGAAACTATGAAGAGTAGTTCAGTCTGTTTCAACTAGAGGATTATGGAAACTTGTAGAGGGTTGTTACATAATTAATTTAACATTATAAATAGTATTGGACACTTTTCATAAGTTCTAGAAATTTTTGAGTAGTTTCGGATAAATGTTGGTTTTTTCAGCAGTTTTGGCCTAGGTAAACCCTACGCAGTGGAGGATCCAAAAAGGACTTCTGAACCCAAAAAAAAATGGTTCTGGAGGTATTATGGTAATTTGGGTCTATTATTAACCCACATGAACTAATGGGACCCATTTTGAGTTAGTAGAACTCATTTTACATCAAATTTGGAAAGACGATTCATTTAAAGCTAGCAATCTAGCTAGGGTCTAAATTTAAGCAGTTAATTCATGTCAAATTAATTTATGAGATACATATGAATTATAGCATAGATAAATAAAATCCCACTGAACATATAAAATCTCTTCATATAGCTCCCCAACCTTGCATATTTCTCATAGCACTCAAATTCATCAATTTTCTCCCATACATTGATAAAATAAGTTTTTTTTGTTAGGAAACTGAAGACATAATTATTTATGGAAAGACATGTTTTCGAATTGATATATATAAACTACAGATTAATATGCTTCTACATATACGAAATCATATACTAAACTTACCATTACAGGGAGACTCCAAAATAAGGGGTAAGAGGCCCAGAACATGACCGACAAAAGGGGCTGTGAGCATAGGTGAAGCATGGGATTCACTGGAGATTTAATTGAACATTATCGAGGCTTAAAATAAATCTGATCATACTTCCATGTCTGCAATCTAGTGCTCCATACCTGCAATATAAGATAAAGGGAGATGGAAGAGAAGGGAGGAGGGGTTTTGGGATCATCACCCAATGGTCTGAGGCACAACACTCAAAGAGTATGCTCACTTAGCATAAACAAAATATCAAATCATCCAAACTGAATCAATTGGTTCAAATTCATTTTTTATATAATTATGGATGACCTGCTTAGTAAGTTGAGGCCAATGGTGACCTGTGAGAGAAAGTCCACCCCATGGGTGACCTAACCCTAGCCACAAAAGTGCCCCCTTTGGCCAATTAGGAAAGTAGGACCATGTGGATTTTTTCCAATTCCAAATCATCCTTAACAATTATAAACTATTCCCTCCCTTATTCAAAATCTTCCTCTTTTGAGTTATGACAGCTTTCTACTTTTCCTGGGTCATAAGGAATTTTTTTCTTTCCTTCAAAAAATTTTGTGCTTTTCTCTTACATCTTTTCTAAGATCCATTAGAGGAAATTGCACCCTCCCCTTTGAAATAATTTCCTTCTTTTACCTCTATATTCTTTTTATACTTTTAGGCAACTTCCCTTTATTCTCCTGCTTGCTTTTGTCATGGACTTTCTTATTTTTACCAAGGCAAGTTAACTAGCTTTCCGCAATGCGCCCTCCTGACATGGAAACCTTAATTCCACATCATTATTGTGTATAATAAAAAATAAATCTGAAATAAAATTGAATACATTCCTTAGAACAATTATTACAAATATTTTTGCTAGGAATAATAATTAATGTCAATTTGGGCTCCTAGGAATTTCATCATGGTCAACACTTTTAATGTCCCAAAATATGGGGACATGACAGTCCTCCCCTCCCAAATCTACTTATCGTCAAGAAAAAGCACTCTAGAGTGCTGCAAATTTGTTCATCATGTAGGGGAACTGGAGCATGAATCCATTGTGCAAAAAGGTTGAATTTCTCCATGAAGCCAACATGTAAAGTTTCTCCAAAACAAGCAATTCTAGGGTCCCATTGCTTGCACAATACCCCCTTTAGTGAGAATTCCTTCTCACACAACTTATCAGACCAATTTATTCCTAGATCCCATTTCCTCAAATGTAAGTATCCAAACATTAGAATCCACCATACAAATTTATCATCACATGAAATGACATTCATGCTATGGAAATTATACCAATGCACCAAAAACTGGAAATTCTCAATGCAAAGTTGGAAATCTGCCAGATTTCCCCACCCAAGATAAAGTTCCTTATGTGCTTGATGCAAATCAGCATTGAATATAACAATGATTTTGCTGAAAATACATAGTTTTGAGTCCCATTTCCAACCCCAATGAGTATAGGAATCATCCAACCAACAAGGATGCCCAAAGTGCTCACAATAAGATGATGCATCACAATCATCTCCAAAAATGCAAACAAGAAAAACAAATAAGTGTCCCCTCATCCCACTTGATAAGGTACTGAAACTCCTACTAAAAGTTCCATGTGAACACTTACAATGGCTCAACTCTCTACCACTGTTCAAATAATGCAAGCATCTATCCAATTGTGTGCAATATATTATCCTCAACAACTTCTCTTGGCAGTTTTCTTGCTTATTTGTCTTCCACTGATCATGTGAAGAAATTTTTCTGCAAGAAGACTCCATGTGTGACATGTAATCTTCCACCCAATCCACATGTGGTTGAATGGAATCAAGTGACAGCCATATGTGCCTATGTGGCTGACGGGAGGGTGATGGTGCATTCCACAAGTCATCATGAACACCTAGGAAAGCCTCCATATCTTCTTGTTGCACCAACAAGGAAAATTCATTCTCCCAATTTTCATTCTCACTTGATGAGGTTGAAATAAAAGTGTGGGTAGAAATTTGTATCAAAACCCTACAATACTCATCCACCCAAATTATGGCTTCCCAATCTTCATCCTTATCTGACCCTCCCATTGGGAAGAGACTCTTTCCAGAAAACAATTCCCATTTTTTCTAGAAAAGGCCAAGTGCTTGGTTCTCATGAAAATTGTCTGTATAGTCCTCAAGCACAAAAAAAATAGAATTCACCTCATGTGCATGTGTATGGAAGGTATCCAATGGCTGCAAATTAAATCTTTGTTTCTGTTCACATGTCAAGACAATGTTCATGACAAGAAAAAATTTATTGCAGAAATAAAATTCTTTACCTCCCGAGGTCTTCATTCCAAAGATGTTTCTATCCACCCAATAAATGGTTGAATACAAAATTTTATTTGCTGATCCATATGGAATTTGATCAGCCACCTCTTCTGCAGAAAAATATACCATCCGTAGGGTTGTGTCATAAGGTGTCGAGAGCATACATGTCAAGCAACCCTCTATTGATGCAAGAAATTCTAGTACATCCTTGATCCTCTATTTTAGTGATATATTTATCTACCCAATCCATTAATAGATAAGAATCATTGCTTGCTTATTCAATTGGAATGTACTCAGCTATATTTCCCATAGCTAAGAACAATTCATCCTTCCTCTCAATCTCAATGAGTGCTTGGATAATATTTTCTTCCTCATATCTTTTCACAAGCATTTGCAAATCTGTTCCTTCCTTGTGGTTGTCCTCCACATGAGGATCCTTCAACACATCCATAGTAATTACTACCATGTGCACATGATTCTTTTCCATGCAGGATAGGGGGTGTGGTACATTCAAATCCATTTGAATTTGATCAATCTACAATCTTGACTCTTGAAGATATTCTTGGGTTCTTTTCAAGGAATCATATGTAGCCTCCCATTTACTATGGAGTCTTATAGACTCTTGTGTTTCCCTCTCGAATGCACAATGGTACATTTCAGCCACCATGAGGATATTTTCTCTATCAGATATTAATTTCATATAGCTCTCCTTCATCTTGGACATGCCTTCTTTCAGTGCTATGCACTCCTCTAGAAAGGCTTCTCCTTCCTTGTCTCCACTAGAAGCTTTCCAACAACATCTTGCCACCAAGGCATTGATGTCAACAATGTTTTTCATGGATCCCTAAGTTTATTTCTTTCCTCCTTTAGTGATCCACTCAAATAATGTCTCTCACCATAAATATCATCCACCAATATTTCTTCTTCTAATAGCTGACATATATGACCATTTTTCTTGTAGCATGAATCCACCACATAAAACTCATCATCAACATACAGGGCAGCCTTTGAATTTTCTGCACACTCACTTCCATGATGTGAAGTGGAAGATATCACTGAAGGATGGAATGACATGTGATATGTATATAAATTATAGAGCATATCATTCCCTATCATTTCAGCTTCATCATGCTGCAAAGGAGTCCAAAATTATGAATTGTGCTCATCTCTTTGCATCATATTTTTCTCCTTCAGTTTTCCTATTTCATACCCAGCTAGTAGGGACTTGTCTTCCACTTTAGTCGGAAGTTATAATAATGACTTCAGATCTGATTTTTGTTCTTATTTTAGATCTGATACAAAATATCCCTTATCATCATTGGCAGTATCACCATCCTCTGCATTGATTTTTTTTTACTAACAGGTAAACTAGGAGCAGATTCATCTCCCTCACAATTGTCGTTAATCTTATAGTCCTTAGAGGAAAGTGAGGTCTTTCCATCGTCCCATGGATCAGATGGTTGTAGGTGTACATGGATATTGAAAAAATAAGAACTTTTATAATTCATTTTATTCACCTTATCCTCTTTCTATACATATACTTTGGTGGCCTGCTCCTCCACCAAATATTCTGGTTCACACATGAGCAGTGTGGCCTTGTTTTCTTCTTCATTCTGTGGCTTAGGACGTGACTGTAAATATGATATGTGTACCTATCTTGGAACTGATACAAAATATGTCTCACCACCCATACATAAGCCAAAACCTTGAGAAGTGAATCGGAGATCACCCACCAAGAAACTTGAAGTGCATTCCTCTTCAACTTCTTCTCTTATGCAACCACCTTGTGGTGATTTGCACTTCACCTCCTGGATATTTGTGTCCACTTCATTTCTAATCTCCTCAAATAAACTTGTGACTTGTTCATCTTTAGTGGTACTCATGTCACAATATTTCGAATCTATTTTTGAAAGAAAACCAAACAAAATCTTAAGCCTTGAACATGTCGATGGCTTGGAGGAATATTCTCCTTTGGTTTTGTCTTCTTCTTCTTTTCTTAGAGAGTTGGAACAACTTGGTTCCTCTTCAGATAGATTTATTCTCTTGAAATAATTATCATAATCATTCTTGGGTTGGAATCCATACTTGAAATAAATATAATCTCCAAAACAAAGGTTTGCACAAATATTCCTACCCAATGCTAGATAGTCCTCGTAATAGTGAGACATGTTCTCACATGCTTGAATAATCTCTATCAAGTTTTTCTTAACCATTGGAGAATTAGATCTAATATATTCCCCATATCATGTCCAATAGTTTTCATCATATTCATGTTTTAGTATGGCTCAATAAACACAGAGTATTTCTTCTTCTTCATATCTTCTGCAGTATTCTTCATACTGATCATCATAGTCATCCTCATAATATGACATGGATGCAAATTTATTCAGTGAGAGACTTATTTCCATAAGATGATCCAAGGAAAGAGATCCTATACCACTATAATATCCCTTATATTATGTACAGATAAGAATATTAACTTTCTACAATTTTTTAGATTTTTTTTTTAATTGAATTAATTCACACAAAACCTTCTCGGACTGGGCAAATCAGGGATTTCTTCTAGGAAATTTTGCAAGAAAAAGAAGTGAGTAGTGGGAAGAAATAAAAGATAGTTCAGACATATAATTTACTATTTTCTCACACATTTATATATGATTCTATTTAGGATTCAGTGTCCGCTCCACGGAAACCTACTACCACGCTTGTGGGCAGTCAAACCGTGAAACTAGGAAGAGTAGTTCTATCTTTTTCAAACAAGGGCTTCTGAAAACTTTCATAGGGTTATTACAGAATTAATTTAACATAATAAACAATATTTTACACTTTTCAGAAGTTCTAGAAAGTTCTGCGTAGTTTTGGAAAAAATGCTGGTTTTTTCGGCAGTTTTGGCCTAGTTAAACCCTGCGCAGTAGAGGATGCAAAAAGGAATTAAGGCCAAAAATAAAAATGGTTATATAGGTATTATAGGAAGGTGGGTATTTTAGTGACCCATAGGAACTGAAGGGGCTCATTTTGAGTTAGCATAACTCATTTTACATCAAATTTGGAAAGACTAGTCATTGAAAGCTAACAATCTAGCTAGGGTCTAAATTTAATCAGTTAATTCATGTCAAATTAGTTTTTGAGATACATATGAATTATAAAATAGGTAAATAAAATCCCACTGAACATATAAAATCTCTTCAGACAGTTCCTAAACCTTGCATATTTCTCATAGCACTCAGATTCGTCAATTTTCCCCCATACAATAATAAAATAAGCTTTTTTTTGTAGGAAAATGAAGACATAATTCTTTATGGAAAGATATGTTTCAAACTGATATATATAATTAAATATTAATATGATGCTACATATTATAAATAATATACTAAACTGACCATTACAGGGAGACTCCAACATAAGGGGCAGGAGGCCCGGAACATGACCGACAAAAGGGGTGGTGAGCATAGGTGAAGCATGGGATTCATTGGAGCTCAAACTAAACATTATGGAGGCTGAAAATAACTCTGATGATACTTCCATGGATGCAAGATAGCGCTCCATACCTGCAATAGAATAGAAAGGGAGATGGAAGAGAAGGGAGGGGGGTTTGGGGATCATAACCCAATGGTTTGAGGCACAACACTCAAAGAGTATGCTCACTTAGCATAGACACAATATCAAATCATCCAAACTGAAGCAATGGGTTCAAATTCATCTTTTATAGAATTATGGATGACCTGGTTAGTAAGTTAAGTCCAATGGTGACCTATGAGAGCAAGTCAACCCCATGGGTGACCTAACCCTAGCCACAAAAGCACCCCCTTTGGGAAATTAGGAAAGTAGGACCATGTGGATTTGTTTCCAAGTCCAACTCATCCTTCACAATAATAAATTGTGCCCTCCCTTAGTCAAAAGCTTCCTCTTTTGAGTTATGACAACTTTCTTCTTTTCCTGGGTTATAAGGAAACTTTTTCTTTCCTTCAAAAACTTTCCTGCTTTTCTTTTACAGCTTTTCTGAGCTCCATAAGAGAAAAATACACCCTCCCCTTTGAAATACTTTCCTTCTTTTACCTCTATCTGATTTTTCTGCTTTTAGGCAACTTCCCTTTATTCTCCTGTTTGCTTTTGTCATGGACTTTCTTATTTTTACCAAGGCAAGTTAACTAGCTTTCCCCAATGCGCCCTCCTAACATGGCAGCCTTCATTCCACACCATTATTGTGCATAATAAATAAAATTTCTGAAATAAAATTAAACGCATGCCTTAGAAAAATTATTAGCAATATTTTTCCTGGGAATAAGGATTAATGTCAATTTGGGCCCCTATGAATTTCATCATGGTCAACACTTTTAATGTCCAGAAATATGGGAACATGACATGAGAAGAATGTGGCACTTGCAGCGAAGTCCAAGAATAAGAAGAATGAATATCTAAGTTAGATCAATTTTTTTCATTGTGGCAAGTTGGGACACTATGCCACAAAATTTCCTGAGAAAAATATTGTGAATACTAAAATAGATTTAGCAACATCTGTAGTTGTAGAAGAGTTTGGGACAAATTTTGAGCAAGAGTGTTCTCTTGTCTCAATTGATTCTAGCATAGGGATTTCCATATTTGAGCATGTCTAGGTTATTGACAGTGGTGCAACCTGTTATATTTTTATCATTCAAGCTAGCATTATGATCTTGGGATCTTTAATTGAGAGAATAGCATGCATAGCAATAAACATAAGAGACAATGAACACAGTGTTTTTCCTCAAGGAAACCATAAATGGAGAAAACCCTGCAACTTACTCAGAGATAGAATAAGCACCAAAAGTAAAACCCAAAAAAAATAAAGATGATCTCTCGGCAGTAGTAGTCTCTCTCTTGTCCTAGCAAACTTCTCCTCTCACTCATGCGCCCCAATGAGTGAGTGTGTGTGTGATAAATAGAGAGGCTCACTCTCTATTTATACTCTTTCATTCACTTGAATCCCACTCCAACATGTCAGACTCACTTAACAATTACTTACTAGATCCAACATCTCTAGGAGTGTCTAATAAACCTAGTTCCCCACAACTTGTGGGGACTTATCCTCCTCTGACCAACAAGGAGGGTTATCCTTAACACAATGGTGGGGACTATTGCTCTGACTTAAAATGACTCACCTAGGGTCGACTTGTCTAGGATAGTCTAATAACCCTAGGGACCCACAACTCTAGGGGATTTAAACCTTGAACAATAGGATCCCACAATGACTTGACATGACTTTTTCACATTATATAAACTCCCGATCGGAACATCGGGGCATGACATGACTCAATTACATTACAAAAACTTCTTGAAATAAACATCGGGGTACAATACATAAGAGATACAAGTGAATACATTCTCAAGTTACAATTACATCAACACTCCCTCTTAACTAGGAAGGTATTCTCTCGAAACAATTTATCAGCACAAGTCTTCTTCTTTGTATCATCTGGATCATCATGAATTTCTCATCATATTCATATTCAATTCATCTTGATCTTCAAGTCATCTTCATCTAGATCTGGATCATCACTCGATTTGGATCATCATCATTGGATCTAGATCATCACTCTATCTGGATCATCATCATTGGATCTAGATCATCACTCGATCTGGATCATCTCTGGTCCCGGAACATCTCTGTTAGATCATCATTACAGGTTCTATCTCTTGATTCTTCTCGTCACATGAAGTTCTACAGAGCCAGCCCTTTTTCATGTTGGTTGTAGGCCTAGCCTCCATGTAGGTATTTTTCACACATTTATATCTGACCCTAAATCAAGATGGCCCACCCAACACTTATATCTGATCATGTAGGAACCAATCCTATAACCATATCCAAAAGGCACACCCAGCACTCACATCTAACCATGTGGGAACACATCCCACAACCATGTCAGAAAGGCCCAACACTCACATCTGAAAACCAATGTCAGAAAGGCTCAGCACTTACATTCGACCATACGAGGAACCAATCCTCCATGCTGAAAGGGATCTGCACTTACATCTGACAACCAATGTAAAAAAGGCTCTACACTTACATCTAACAACCAATGTTAGAAAGGCTCTACACTCACATCTTATCATGTAGGAACTAATCCTACAGTCACATTAGAATGGCTCTTAGTCCTAGACTGATCCTTTCCTTGTAAGTGACCAGGTGCTTCCATTCCAAGAATGGCATTCAGTGCTTATATCTGATCATGTAGGAACCAATTCTATAGTCACATCAAAATGGCTCAGCAGTCACATCTAACATGGAAGGAACCAATACTCTCACCATGATAGAAAGGATCATCCCATACATGTGACCATGGAAGGAACCAATCCTCTCACCATGTCAGAATGGCTCATGTACTCATCACTTCCCTTTGGAGGGAACCTTGATATGGAGAACACCAAGCTTCTCCCTGAAGTACTCAAAATTCACTCTAGCCAATGGCTTTGTCAACACATCAGCTATATATTCATCCGTCGCAACATACTGGAGCTTCATTACTCCCCTCTGCACCATATCCCTGATATAGTGATACTTGATCTCGATATGCTTCGAATTGTCATGGAAGACCGGGTTCTCCGACAACTTCTCACAACTCTGGTTGTCACAATATATATAAGTAGCATCCAATTGGAGATCAAATAAATCAGATAGTATCTTCCTCATCCATACTGCCTCACAGCTATCTGAACAAGCTGCAACATACTATGCTTTAGTTGTACTCAGTGCCACACAAGATTGCTTCCTGCTAAACCAAGATATCCCATATTGAAGCAACACCCTGAAGTGCTCTTCCTATCGATGGTACTGCTTTCCCAATCTGAATCAACATAACCCTCCAAATTAATCTTCTGATTCGCCTCATACTTGAGCCCATAATCAACGGTACCCCTCAAGTACCTCAGAATAAGCTTTGCAGCAATCAAGTGAACATGTCTTGGATCTGTTAGGAATTGGCTCAAGGTGTTCACAACAAAGAAAATATCTAGTCTCATGTTCATTAGGTACATCAAGGACCCAATCATCTGACGATAGATCCTAGCATCAACCACTTCTAATGAAGCATCACTCAATAGCTTAATGTTCGATGCCATAAGTGTGGTCATGGCCTTGCGGTCCATCATTCTAAACCTCTTTAGGACCTCTACTGCATACTTCCCTTGTCCCAGGGATATTTTTCCACACCTCCATGGCTAGAAAAATAGTACATCAACACATAACAGGAGCATCATTGGTCTTCTTCCTTCAACCTTGAAGCAAAGGTTGGAATCCACTTTACTCTTAGTAAAGCCTAGAGTCATCAGTAATCTATCCATCCTGTCATACCATGTCAAACATTAGGATCTTCTGTAGTCACTCTCTCTGAAGCGAAACATCATATTCCCTCTATCTTTCATACTCTATGCACTGAAACATTCTTTACCGGAGTGACAAGCATCTTCCTCTGCTACTAATATTCTATGTATCCATCTAGGATCACTAGATACCAAGATCCTCTCTCTTGAACCTTTTTCAAAATTTCTTCTCGCACCCATCTATGAGCTTGTCATCCTCTATCAACCTTGTAGCACAGGTTTAGATCTTCATCAAGCTCCTCATGTATGTGTTATCCCATGGGTGTCTTCTGAGATCGTACAAGGCTTTCTTTCATTTGCACACATGATTCTTCCTGCCATGTGACTTCACTTCCAGTGGATGCAAATGTCTCTTCATAGTTTATGCCTTATTTTCAAGAGAAGCCTCATGCTATGAATATTTCCTTGTATCCCATGATGTTTTCATCTGCTGCATGATGGAACTACGAACTTCCCTTCATGTATTGATACTGCATCCTAGACATCATTCTTCTTGAATTGGTCTTCCCTTTCTTCTTGGTTACTTCTTCATGGCTAGAAGGTTTTGCATTAATGATGTTGCTACATTCGTCATATTATTTTTCATCTTCAACTGTCATTACTTGTTCTTCAGAACAAGTCTCATCCTTCTTTTCTTATACGTGATTATGAACGAAATCTTTCCTACAAGTCAAATGCATTAGTTGTATGGTTATAAACATTTCATAAGGCATATTCATAATGGAAAATTCTTATGCATAAATATATGATCATGCAACTATTTTAGCTAATACAACATTCATCCATATCTTATGGAAAATTTTCTAGATGCCTTCCATCTCCACCAGGACAACATTGAGATTGTGCACTAATCCAATATGTCAACAAAGAGGTTTCATTCTAGATAAGCAACAATGGAGAGTTGTATAGCACCATGAGCTACTTACCCATCACATGCATATTAGTAGTATACTGTCATTAATGAAAACACTCTATCATGCATAATACATCAACTGAATATAAACAAATGCATAACAAAACAATATCATGAAATGACAATTGAATACTTATCTTTATTTGTTTCGTGGGTACACTCCTTCTTGAGCCTTCAGCTTCATCATCTTCTTCATTCATAATAGCATCATTTCTTATCCAAATGATAAGATGGATAAGAGGTTCTTCAAGAGTTGAGTTCTTTATATTCCTCATCGCTTGAGGTATCTTCTTTGGGTGATGAGAGCTTGATCTTCAGTTGCTCCCATATTCTCTTCTCTTATTATGAATTGAGCTTCTTCTTCTTCCCAGAGTCTGTTGAAAGTAATCACTTTCTTCTGGTAGACATTCCTTGCATGAATGAATCCCATGATCCTAGGAGGCCATTCAAGGTGGCTATCACCACTTCTACATTCTCCACTTCTTCTTCTACTACTGCAAGTTGTTCTTTGAATTGAGAGACCCTCGTAAAGTATGACTGTATGGTCTCTGCAGTTTGGATCTTCACATTCTTCAACTTTTTTCTCAAAGTCATATTTCTATTTATGTTCTTCCATTCAAATAGCTTGGTCAAGGAGTCAAAAATATTCGATGTATTTATTGAAGACACTTGTGGTACAAGGTGATCCGTGATTGAATCAACAATGATCTTCTTGGCCTTGACCAATTTCTTCTTGTGTAAGGCTTTTAGCCTCATCTCCCTCTGGAATTGGAACCTCTACACTCATGTGGGTGTCCAATTCATTTTATTCAGAGAGATCATATAATTTCATGCTTGGAAGTTGTCAACTTCACCAAGATTATCATCAAGCTGATGTCATAGATCACTTTTAAATGAGAACGTCAAATGAAAATAGCAAAAGGTTAGATCTTACCGATTTGAGGTGTTCGTCCTGGTTCTGGAGTTGGTTGATATAGGGTTTTTCAAAGAAACCCTCATTTTAAAAACCTAGAATATTTCACATATGATTGGATATAAATATAGATATCTTAAAATTGAGCTGTCCAATGCACTCCTTTTCTGAAAACAGTGGAGGGAAGCTCCCAAAACAGGAAGCCCTAGTTTACCAATTTCTTTTGCAGAAATTCCTGATACTGTTTCCATGGTATCTCTGAAATTATGGCTTCTCTATGTCTGAAAATTTGCAATAAGGTAGCCTCACCTGTCCCTGTTCCAACACCATAGGTTTCATCAGAATTGGCTTCACCAATTGGGACTTATGATCATTTTCCAAAGGTGACCTGTTACAGGACTGTTCAAAACAATGAAGTTGTATGGACTTCCACGTGTCACTGTTTCATCTTCTAGGTATAAAAATTGGACCATAGAAAGTAAAGTCTGTGAAATGTATGGAACATATTCATAAATTTCATTTGGACCTTTGTATCCCAATATATATCAGTTCTCCCTAGGTGTCCTGTTTAGGGATGAATCCTAGAAGAGGATGGAACCCTAACTTGGAGGGATCATATCTCCCAGAATATAGAAAATATGAGGCTAGATTGTGGACATAGTGTAAATAAGGATTTTATCTTCAGCCTATTAAAGTTTCAGCTCCTTATAATTCTCCAATCCTGAGATAGAGAGAATGTACCAAAACGTATCGGTTTTAGTATTTAGGGTTTTTCTAGCTCGGGGTCAAACTAGGGTTTGAATTTCCTGGAGTTTTACCCAACCAAAAATATCGACCCAGGTCTCTAAAATTTGATTTTGATGAGAGATAAATCCTATGCCAAGATCACTCAAAAACTCCTCTTCTGTAAGAAGCCCTAATTTCCTGCACCAAAAACTAAAAATGCCCGAAATCGAATTCTGCTTCGACAGAAAGATGCACCCTTCAATGGAGAGTCAGCCTAGCATATTTTTGTTGATGAATTGTGGAGAGAGACCCAAAAAGTACAAAGCCCTAGATTTTGTAGCTGCACAATGTCGTATTCTCCGGTTAGCTCTAATACCATGTTATATTTTTATCATTCAAGCTATCATTATGATCTTAGGATCTTTAACTAAGAGAATAACATGCACAACAATAAACACAAGAGACAATGAACACAGTTTTTTTCCTCAGGGAAACCATAAATGGAGAAAACCACGCAACTTCCTCAGAGATAGAATCAGCACCAAAAGTAAAACCTTAAAAACATAAGGATGATCTCCTGACATGAGTAGTCTCTCTCTTGTCCTAGAAAACTTCTCCTCTCACTCCTGTGCCCCAGTGAGTGAGTGTGTGTGTGATAAATAGAGAGGATCACTCTCTATTGATATTATTTCATTCACTTGAAGCCCGCTCTGACATGTTAGTCTCACTTAACAATTACTTACTAGAGCCGACATCTCTAGGAGTGTCTAATAACCCTAGTTCCCCACAACTTGTGGGGACTTTTCCTCCTCCGACCAACAATGAGGGTTATCCTTAACACAACGGTGGGGATTGTTGCCTTGAATTAAAATGAATCACCTAGGGTCAACTCTTTAGGATAGTCTAATAACCCTAGGGCCCCACAACTATATGGACTTTAACCCTTGAACAATAGGAGGGTTACCCACAATGACTTGACATGACTTGATCACATTATAGAAACTCCCGATCGTAACATCGGGGCATGACATGACTCAATTATATTACAAACACTTTCTGAAATAAACATCGGGGTACAATACATAAGAAATACGAGTGAATACATTCCAAAGTTACAATTACATCAACACAACCAGACACATGACTGGAGTCTATGACTCTTTTCAGATGATTACAATGCTGGGGTCAGGACACTTCATTCAGATAGACATTGATAGGCCTCATATTTATATTCAAGGAGTTGGAACAGTCAGGTTCCAACTAGACCTTAGAGATGTCCTGGAAGTACATGGAGTTTTATTTGTACCTAGGATGATATTGAGATAACTCTAAGTTTCATCATTCGAAGATGATGGCTTCAGGATGATGATCAGGTCTTGTCATATCTTCCTATATTGGAGGGATGAACCAGTTGGCACCACCATCTTGTTGGGAGATCGCAGGGACAGATTAAATGTCCTAAGAGGGCATGTTGTACGACTAGAAGTCAAAGTTAGAGGATGGCTTTCAGAGTCAAAGGTTGATGATGTTGCATTTGATAGAGATGCGGAGAGTGACTCTCTCCTGAGCACTAGAAAAAGACTCAACTAGTCAAGTGATGGTGAAGTTGAGCAGGATGATGGGACTCAGGTTGAGTCTCATATGTCATAGTTCGAGTTTGAGATTGAGCATTTGTTTTCGAGGTTGATCCTAGAGAGGGAGAGAGTTGTTAAAGGAGTTCGAGGTGAATACAATGATGTGGACCTTCCTCGTTAGGAGGGAGTGCTGAAATTGTATCTCTGAAGGTCCTCCCATGTTTTTAGTGTGGGTGTGATGAGAGGACTAGAATTTTTTTCCTTATGTATTTATGTAGCAAAGTGACGTTTATGTAAATAAAGTGATTGTGTTTTTATAACTTTAAAAAAGCGGGTCTCACTTAAAATGTATTTAATAATTAAAAGTGTTTTAATTATTAAAAGTGAGTTTAGTTGTGGACCCTTGATTTTGTAAAAAGATCTTCAACCCTAGATTAGGTAGTTATTGAAGATAGTTACAAAATATAAGTATAAAACATTATAAAGGACAAATGAAGAAATCATCCATTAGAGGGGAAGAATAATATTGAATACCAAGAAGAAAACCAAGAGAAAGGGCATGATTTACAAGAAGAGAGAGAGCAACACAATTCCCTAGGAAGCTGTTGCAGCCATACCTATGCATTTATTGTAGCCGCATGTGTGGGGCTAAAAAACCAAGAAAGTGGCTTGAATCCCAAGAAAAGTATAGCCACATTAAATGCAGATAGTACAACATCAATTGCAGCACAAGTGGGCACAAAATTGAGGCAGAAAAGTACAACATACTGTGCAACAGTTTTCAGGCATGAATTTCGAGGTTGGCTCGGATTTCAAGAAAAGTTCTGTTTCTGAGTTATTTTTGTTGCTATTTCAGATTTGAAAATTTTTCCTGTGAGGGTTTAAAGATAAATTTTTGTGTACTGAAATTTATGATCTTCTGAATGAAAAATCTTCTTCTCAGGGTTTTCCCCAAGAAGTGGGGTTTTTCCCGGTCTGTTGACCAAAATTTATTGTGTTCATCTGTTTCAAATGTTTCAGTGTATGGCAGAATTTTGAAGTGCATTTTCAGAGGTGTGGTTTTACTTTTCATTAAATTCAAGTTAAATCCCTAGTTACTGAAACTGCTTCACAGAATGTGTTAGCACTAGAATTGATCCAAAGGTTGCGGAAGGCTCGCTCCCAGGTAACATCAGAACCACTTTCGAAGAGAGAACTAGCCTTCTGCTCTTCAGAGAGGGATCTCTCACAAAATATTAACTGACAATGCTCTAGACAGAGAACCAGTGTCTATCTCTCTAGCTACACCTATGGGCTGAATTGAACTTTCAGCACTCCCACCTTGAAGCTCCCTTTATTTTGTGGCTAATTTGGCTTTTAATTCCACTTCATTTTTTTTAAAACATGTATGTCTACTTCCCACTGCCTTTCCTTTTCTTTGAGCTTGAGTAGCTTGGCTCTGCAACCAGTAAGCTCAGCATTCAATGTTTCTTTCTCCCTTTTGAATTCAGCTAATTCTTCTGTTTGGGCAAGCTGGGTAGCAGGGATTTTCAATTTATTTTTTAGTGTCTAGATCTCCTTTTCTTTATCATCGAGCAAATTATGGGCCAAGACTCCTTTATATGCTGGTGCCTCTATTTGCATTCCTTCATTTTGCAAATTGTTGATTTGGGCCTTGAATGCTTTGTTCTCTACTCTTACCTTCCTCAAAAGATTCAGAGTCTTTGTTTTACTCTCCTTTAGCTTGGACATCTGTATGGTGGCCTTAAGCAGTCTAGCATTCAAGATGTCCCCGGTTTCTTTGTTGAGATGTACTATGTCAGTAGTGGGAAACTTTGAGAGGTTCACACTAACCTCTAACACCTTATCTCCCATCGCCAAGGCTAAGATAAGGGTGTTAGTGGCATGATCCCTTACTGTCTTCAATGCCACATTTGGGTAAGGCAACTACATTGCTTCGTTGTATAGCTCTGCCATCTCTTTGAAATTTTTATCAACCCTTCCCTGGTAAGAGCCTAGCCAATCTTCTTTGGATGCATTCCTGTTTGGAGTTTTCCCGTCAAATACATATTCTTGGATTTTTATTTTGGTTTCTCCTTGGGCTCTTCTAGCTCCTATTTTTTCTCCATACTCTTTTTCTTCATTTGTCCCTTTGTGTTTCCCTATTTAACCTGCACTAACTATTGCCCTCGTTCCATCTTATGCCTTTTGGGCATGATGGCTATGTCCACTTATTAGGTAACCATAGGATTTGGACCCCCTCTTTTCATCAAACTCACTGAATAGCTGACCAATGATGAGACCTCCCTGGCTATTAAAACTATTTTATCCAGTTCTCTTTGGGGAGAAGCTATTCCTGGCAGGTATGAACCAGTGTCTTGTTCTATGCCGATATCCATCGAGGCAGGATTAGGGAAATCATCGCAGTTTGCTGCTTCCCTAAGTCTGACTATCTCTGTGTGTTCAAAAGGCATGGACTTGTGATCCTTTATTCTTTTGGAAATTATTTGATGAGGGTCGTAGTTTACTGCTTGTCCCATAGAAAACCCCATGCCCCTGAGCAAGTTGGTAACCAGTGGCAAAGCAACTCTACTCCTGACTATGTATGGCCCCAGTTCCCAAGGGAAAACCAAATTTGAGCTCTTTTTATAGCTCAAGAAGTGCTCTTCCTCAATAATGAGTCTTTTCCGGATCAATTCCAGGGAGAAAACCCTGGCAGTTAGAAACGCTGGCAAAATGTAGGTTTGAGGCACAAAGCCATACAATCTGATGGTCGTTCCAAATTCTGTCAGGAACCAGTCCCCTATATTCTTGCTATTTGATAGTTGTAGCATTTGTCTCATCTCAAGAAACACCCTAGGTAACCTTTCCTGAAAGAAAAGGTCGTATATTTCATCCATCAATTGGTTCATGAAATTACAATAGTCCATTGCCATATGAGCAGTGATTTCCAATTCAGGCACTTGCAGGTCTTCTTCGTTATAAGCTATAAGCATTCTAAGTAAAAAGGACTGGAATTTGAACACTTTCGTGTCATCAAAATTATCCAACTGAGAATGGGTGTTCTCAGCTAGGAATTCATCAAAATTAAGGCAGCAAGACTGATAAGATTGCCTGGGAAATTTAGGTTCAGCCGGAAAAGTACTTAAGATGAACAACGGACTCAACAATGACTCTGGGACAGAGCCATTGGTATCTAGACCTAGAAATTGACTAGCTAGGGACATATACCACTAATTTTCTTCATTGAATTGGATAAGGTCTATAGGGTATGATAGGTCGATGGGTTCTCCATTGGGTTTAGAATAGGTCTTTAGGAAGGTTTCTTTAGTTTCATCTGTAGACTCTCTATAACAACGTATAATATTTTCTTCCTGGTAGTTTTGGGATATATGGACAAATTCATCTGGGATATGTAGGGTTTTGTAGATGATGGAAGCCTAGACTTAACAAAGTATTTTAGACTTTGATTTATTCATAATGACACCTTCGGTGAAAGAGAAATTGTCTACACACCATTCGACAAACTCAAGGAAATGGGGGGTTTGGCCAATAGAGAATAAATGTGGATTTAAAAACACTGCAGGTATCTCTACCTCAATCCTTAAGGATTTCCAATTTACCTCTGGTGGTTTTAATGGCTTCTCCCACTAGGATGGTATCGAAAATATAAGCATTCTCATCTACCACACTTTCTTCTACCCTATGACATGTGACCTCAGGTTCTACATCATCTCTCACCCCTACAACTTCTACTAATCCTATCACATACATTTTCAAATAGCACTGGGGGGGTATCAGGGGCCTACCTTGTTCTGTAGCACAGTCTCCTGGTTGGTTCGTGCTAGCGCTCTGTATGTGGTTGGATATTCAGAGGCTTCAATGTTTCAGAAAAGACAAACCTTTCCAACTTCATGTGGACCCTATTATAGCTTTTCACACAACATAACCTAAAAGTGTTCCCTTCCATCCGGCTCACACCGTGGATATTACTCCTTGCGATCTGAATCGTTGGTATGTGAGGTTATTTATGCTACATCTTTCCTTACCTTGTGTGTGTGCAGCTCAACTGTCAATCAAGGTCGACTTTATTCACAACCATTGATCTAAGTGGACCCTACCACTCTTCGTGATGTGAGGTTCTGGTCCCCTCTGTGCTAGTTTAGATTGTGAAATGAACTACGACCTCTGATCTCCCTCCGCTCTTGTAGTGACCATTGATATGAGCGACCCGTACCACTTTTCGCAATCCAAAATTGTTGTTGTGTCCTTGCTAATATGGGATGAAAAATCACTTACAACTGTAGATATTCTTGGATGCTAATCTCGACCATTAGATGCCTCCACCCTTTAACCCATTTCACAATATGGAAAAGTGGCTTTAGCCGGGCCTGTTCACCATGCGAAATGTTTTGACGTCATTGATATGCCATCCGATTAATCTCAGCCTTCGATTATGACTCCAATTTAATGCCTTCAGTGCATCTAATGTTCTCTTCTTCACCTTGCATCCCCGATCCATGGACTATCTTTCCGCTTTCGATATTCACCACTCCAGAGAGGGGCTGCGAATTTACGTTGTCATTTCCTCCATTTCCACCACGGCTTATTCTAGTGGCTGAATGCTATCTCGTATATTCCGTCATCCCCTCCTGCAAACACTAGGATGCCTTCCCAACACCTCTTGACAAGGCCAAAATTCCCATGTATCTCTTATAACCAAAATTTAATAGTGTTAACAGAATGTGTGAATGAACTATTTCATTTTCTAAGTCAAGTTTTCTTCAATTTTGGTATTTTGGTTCAATTTAAAAGGAAGAGTGTTGAGAATCATACATGCATTGAATTTCAAGGATTGAATTGACTTATGCCCCTCCATCACATACATGTATGCTCTCATGACAAGTGTTGAACAAAAATATTTGATGCCGCAACCTCGGTTATGCTAGCTTTGCTAACTTGCTTGGTATGTAGGAATTTTTTTTTAATGTTTCATGAGTTGTGTATTATTTTTTCTTAGGTTCCCAATCCTTATCATTCTTACATCTCTCAAGCTTGGATTGCACATGGATGCCCCAATATGGTTATGGCATAGTCTAAGTAGTTTTTTGTATAATGACGTGTGCTCCAACTCTAAAAAGCACAACAGAATAGTTGTTATGTTACTAAATTGTAAAATTAATGATACACATATGAAAACTTAATGTGTTCAAAATAATTTTCATTGAAAATATATCATTTTTCATGTATATATTAAAGTGCTCAATTGTTTAAAATTGTAAAAATTTGAAATAACATTATTTGGTTTTTGCATTTTTTAATGAAAAGGTTTAGTTAATTTATACTTGTCAATTGAAGTACAATTATTTATATTTCCCTTCATCTCTGAAGTGTTGAGAGAATAAATACCATTCCAATTAAAATTAAGACTCACCCTTCAATTTTGATAACTAATGGTGGACCATCACTTTTTCTTTAGTTTTTTTAATTATTAAAAAAAAATGTAAATTTTCACAATGGTGTCACCACCATGTAAAAGTTTTCTTAGGTGCTAAGTATGGGACTTGGGACTCTTAAATTGAAGGATCAACAACTAGCTATGATTCTTCTAGGTATCGATATGGTACTGGTTCTAGTACCTAATTCATAATTGATGTAGGAACCTAATTTTCTGAATTTGGCACACACTTAATTGTTTGCTTCAATGGTGCAACAGGGGTAAAGATGGTCAAGAGAAAATTCATGCAATTGCTTTGTTGTATCTCTCAAGATCGAGGTCCATGGCACCAATATTACTAATAGAAGGTAGAAAATTTACAAAATTGCAATTTTCCATGACACAATTAAAAACGACTAACATAAATGACTAATTCATATTCTTCTAGCTAGCCATTTTATATGCTGTGACTAAATTGGTTGTTTATGTTAGTCATTTTTAACTTTGTCACATATTATCTAGTCATATTTGTTAATTGGTGACTAACTTAGTTGTTAATTTTAGTCGTTTATAGTTGGGTCAATCAAAATTGCTCATATTCAATAGTAAATCACTTGAAAAACCTATGGTGACTAGAATTTTTAGTCACATGGTAGCTAATTCCTCATTTTGTAATAGTGAATGTATAAGCAATTAAATACATCCATGGTTACAATATTCATATTCAAATTCACATTAATTGGATAGGAAAAGATATTTCTATTAATAAAATTAGAGATTACAAGAGTGACAACCTCTGTTGGCATGTCTACGAACCGGAGAAACCGAGTCCTCCACCTAGGCCTCCACCACCTCAATCCTCCATCTCTTGATAGAAAGATCACAAAGCAAAGGAAAGCTTGGGAAGATCACAAAGTGCTACAAAGGGACAAAGGGATACAGACTTAAGTATAAGCAAATTGAGGCAACAATGGACTATAGTTTCTTTACTCTTCAATTCCTCCTCTTCAATGTATCTAAGGGGTTCCATATATAGAAATCCAAAAGGGTAATGGAGGGTTGAATATGAGCGATCTCAAGGAATATGGAATGCCAAGAGTCAGGATCTTCAGACTCATATTAGGAAAACTCCAAAAATATTTGGACTTATGCACACATCCCAATGTATGCGGGTTTGAGGAAAAAGGTCGCATGTACACGTGAGTATGGGTTTAAAAGTCATGTACAACAATAAAGAAGGGTTTTTAGGTATGATATTGTAACATCAAATTATAATACAAGTCCATGGG
Source organism: Pseudotsuga menziesii (assembly GCA_001517045.1). Lineage (NCBI taxonomy): Eukaryota > Viridiplantae > Streptophyta > Pinopsida > Pinales > Pinaceae > Pseudotsuga > Pseudotsuga menziesii. Next base: position 565,065 of record LPNX010721471.1, on the reverse strand, counting down.
GTCCACAGAGTTTGCAGAGGAACATGGAAGGCCATAAATATGTGATCAACCATGTGTGGTAAAACTAGCTTTAAATATTCCCCCTAATGTGTGAGGTGAGAGGGGTAACATGATGACCAAAATACATTATAAAATCCATGCCAAAAGTGGAGTAATGAATACCTAGGTGGAAGAACCATCCATCCATCAATACAATAGAATGATAAATCTATGCATGTGATTGCAAATACATGGAGCAGTCTCGGATGCATAAGAGTACAATGGCCATGAATAGGCATTATATACAAAATGTGTCATGTGTGGTCATCACCAGGTACAATATACAATAGATCAAAATCTCCAAAGTGGAAGAAGATATACAATGGATCATGATATCCATAATGGTTGAAGATATAAAATGGATTAATATCTCCATAGTGGATGAAGATATATGATATACACTAGAATCAAATCACGAGAGCTGATATCTCATGAACAATGGCACGATCAAGGAGGTAGCATACATGGAATGCCACCAGGATGGAAGGTCTTCTACACAAATTGATATGAGTACATGTCCTACTATGTGAATAGATGTGTCGAGGTTGAACATAATATTCCATCCTCTGATTACCGGTCATTGATGTATACCGTTCACAGATGCGAGATCACCCACCGATAATGAAAATGGGAATCAAGGTACAAAGTGAAATCTAACAAGTGTGAATAGAAGTTTTGAGGTCGAACACTTGGAAGAATCCATCAACCAGAGGACATTGATGTATTCCCAAAACTCTTGATGGCGAGAGAACCTACCATTGATGACTGTAAGTCTCAAGGAAATCAAATGACTCTAGAATCCTATTTCAGAATAAATGATCTGATATCGATGGAATGGAATCCGGTGGAAGGACGGAATGAAGGCATCCCCCATCAACCAACATAAGGTGCTCAACAACATTGCATAATGTGGAAGAACTCAATGAACAAGATGTTCATGAACCAGTAATAGTACCATGAATGGACAACATGAAAAGTCAAGATAATTGAGGAATGGTCAACTCAGGCTTCAACTTCCTTCGAACAAGAGAATAAGGTGAATGGTGACTGAAGGTAGGCAACATGGACTCTATATGCAAAATATGATATCTCTGTGACACAGGAGGAATCAACAGAGGCTCCATAGGGACTGGAAGCTTAATTAGTCAGTGGAGATAAATAGAGACTAATGAGTACAACTCTTAAAGTCAAACTAATAACCCAGATGTGATATACAGTGCTCTGTTCAAAGGCGACATGACTCGAATGCTGCCAAGATAACATCTTTTCCTGTCCATATTTTTGGTTTTTCATTTTTTTGGACTTTTTAAAATATTTTGAAAATATTCAAAAAGAATAAAAATGCTTTATAGTACAAATTTATAAGGAAACGAGTGTCAGGAACAAGTAAACTAGTTCCAAGTAGTGGAACATACCTATGCTCAATGCAAGGATCTATGTGTAGGATAACAACACTTGAGGGAAGGTCTCCTCCTGGTAAAAGGGTTGAGAAAGCTGTAAAAGTTATGTAAAAGGATATCCTTAGCTAGACATGAGACAAGCTCAGACTATATGGTTGATAACTCAAAGTCAGGGAGCCGACATACATCTCAAAAAGGCAAGAAAAACTGATGAAAATGAAATTACAACTTGATATATACAAGGGAGTCCTGGGGGAATGGCCAGCATAATGTTTAAGAGGAGTATGAAGCTCTTGCTCAAAGACATGGTGGGACTAAAAATGGACTCCCACAACCTAAAGGAGGCATCTCATCATGGGTACCAAATGCAAATAAGGATCTAACTAGGGCACCCATGTATAGGAAAGCTATACATATCACACGATACAACTTCTAATAGCAGCATGAAGGTTCCGTGATATCATGGAATGGGTTCATACCTAAGTTTAAATTGAAATGGTCATAAGGTCATGAAAAATGCAGGCGGATGTGAAATCCTAACCTATATTTTATTTCAGACATTATACCTATGATAGATACAAAAGGGTCAAAGTCTCAAAGAGAGTGTACAAAAACCGAACCCTACATGAAAATAATATTCATCCAAAACAACTGGAAAAAGTAAGTCAAGAATCCAAACTATAGGTCACGGGAAGGATTGACCATGACAACTACATTCAAAGGAAACAGTGCGGTGGACAATGGGCCATAAAAATGAATGTAAGGTGTAGACCCAATGTTCACGTATCCACCACCACCCCCATGAGGGTGACCACTGGTGTAAAGACCAAGCAAAGGGAACAAAAATCCCCCACAAATGGAGTAGATGATGGAATATGACCATTCCCAGATCCATGAGCATGGTAAGGGGATATGATGCCCCCAGGTCTGACACCAGGGTCCATACTAGGACAAAGGACCGGTGACAGGATATGAGGCCTACCAAAAATAAAAGGATCCAAACTCAAGAGAATATAAATATACTCAAGTAACAGCGATCCCAAAGGCCAACTAGCACACAAAGAGCACAATCCTAAGAAAATCTACAGCCAAAATACAAACAAACCAAGGGGAGGATATGTGATGTCTTCAATGCAGCAGGTATGTCTCACCTAGGAGAGACTCTAGACTCCCATACACTACAAGCAATGGTATGTAACCAATTATAGTGGCCGTCATCTTCAATGCGTAAAGTGATTGTGCTATTCGACCCCTACCTATCCAAGACACCTACATAATAGCCTCTGCAAGTACCCCCTACAATACCTAGTTAAGGAAACTAAGGTCACTCCAATATAATCAGTGCTCAGGTAGGCAGTCGTAGGCATGATCGACCATATAGGCAGGGCAGAAAATCTTGAAACTCTCGAAAGATCCCCCAGATACGAATACGATCCTAGAAATATCTCAGGTGCTCACAAAAGTGACCAAGGGATATCCCAATCACAATCATGCACACTGCCTCATTCTTAATTCCTATGTAAGAGGAGCGTCATGATAAACACTAGTTATACCAAGGATTTCTCTCTCTCACATGGACAGAGACCTAATTGTTGTTGTTTAGTAGCCTTGTAGAATTGACTCACAATGAACTATTACAAGACTCTAAATCATAATCTTGTTGGTGAACCCTATAAAAGAAAAATGTGTAGTTCATTTTAATTAAGTGTTGATTTTAATTGGCTATGATTACTCAAAGGGAAATGGCCGTGCAACTAATGAAGTTTTGACTCAGCAGTGAATTGAATATGCACACCTAACAAGCAACACCAAGTGCAAATATGTGTCGAATGAAAAACAGGGTATGGCACTACATGAGATGCATAAAAATCATTCATTTCCAAATGCTAATGCAATCCTTCCTATATCAAACCCTAAACACAACTCTCGTCCAATAAATCCAATGCAAGTGCCTCCTTAAATCCATAAGTTAAATTCAAGTAAGAATGCAACTATTTTGTATTTTCAATATAAAATAATGAAAATGCAATAAAATTCATTAATATCCTTAGTCTCTGGAGCAAGTAGAAAACAAAATCCAAGCAAGACACCGAGACCAAAAGACTAATCCACTAATGGAAAAACAAAAAAGGAGATAAATGACTAGAACCACTTTCAAAGAAATAATCAATGAAAAAATAGTCGTTGTTCATGAAAGAAGAAATCAACACACAAAATCAGGGCCCAAGAAGACCCAACCACACTCACAACCCACCCAACAACTTCCCATAGCAAACTCAACCAAAAAAGGGAGGATGTACATGATTGTATAAAGAACAACAACATATGTACATGACTTTTGGCCAAAAACCTGCATGTATATGCATATTTTAGCCAAAAACATGCATGTATACATGACTTTTTTCCAAAAACCCATGTATGTATGTGACTTTTATAAAAAAACCTACATATATAGAGAAGAAAGTGGTAAAAAGCAGGCCAAGGGTCAAACCAATCTAGGGGAGTGTCAATGGATGAACATACTACTAAATGCGACACATAAATGAGGAGAAACGGAGAGAAAGTCAATAAGATCAAGCACATTGGGCCCCCAACCCCAAACAAAAACAAGGAACATCCCCAGTATGGTCTCTAATTCTATTACAGAAAGAAACTTCCTATGGCTTGGGTGTACCACAATAGATAGCTAGACACCAGAAATCAATCTTTCCCAATATGCAATAGAAACCAAACATCTAACACTAAGGGATAACAAACTATACCTTGTTCTGTATAGTTGAAGTAGATCCCCATTGAGCTTTTCCCATTCATTCTTTCGTTAGCAATTCGCTCCCAACAACAACAAACAAGACAAGCATGCTCTATAATAATGTGTTAGACCTACTCTGGCATATATATTCAACAATGTATAAGCAATTAAATACATCCATGGATACAATATTCATATTCAAATGCACATTGATTGGACAGGAAAATATATTTCTATTAATAAAATTAGAGATTACAAGAGTGACAACCTCTGTTATCACGTCTACGAACAAGAGAAATCGAGTCCTCCACCACCTCAATCCTCCATCTCTCGATAACAAGATCTCAAAGCAAAGGAAAGCTTTGGAATAACACAAATTTCTCCAAAGGGACAAAGGGATGCAGAGTCAAGTATAAGCAAACTGAGGGAACAATGGACTATAGTTTCTTTGCTATTCAATTCCTCCTCTTCAATGTATCCAAGGGCTTCCTTATATAGCACTCCAAAAGGGTAATGGAGGGTCGAATCGGATCGATCTCAAGGAATATGGAAGGGAAAGTGTTAGGATCTTTGGACTCATATTAGGAAAACTCCTAAAATATTTGGACTTATGCACACATCTCGATGTACACAAGTTTGAGGTCAAAAGTCACATGTACACGCAAGTATGGGTTTTAATGTCACGTACTGCAATAAACAGGGGTTTTTATGGATGATCTTGGAACATCAAAGTATAATACATGCCCATGGGGTTCATAGAGTCTATAGAGGGACAATGAAGGCCATAAATATGCGATCAACCATGTGTGGTAAAATCAGCTATAACACCTTATGTACCTAATCACATCACTTTAATTGACTATGGTGTATTGAACTATTTTTTATAACTAAACTGTGGTAAATATATACTCATTCATTTTTCAAAAGTGAAACCTTATCACTGGAGTTCACTCACATAATGCTAATTGATGTGATAAGGAAGACAAGTTCATACTCACAAAATGTGACCTGGTTTGAGGAAGACAAGTTCATACTCAGAAAACGCCAGGATTTGAGTAATGTTGGAGTTCTCAAAATATTTGGAGTCACTAGGGGAGTTGCAAAGAGCCATAGAAAAAAGAAGGATGCAAGAATAGAATTTTTTTGCGCCAAGAAATAGTAAATTGTAGATTACAAATGCATAATGGGCCTATGCACACATTAATTGTGTTCTAAGCCTAGAATTCAATAGCTTGATTCAGTCAATGATCCAGATGGTTCAAATTAACTATGTCTACAACAATGTAGAAAACTAGTTTCTTCCTCCAATATTGATAATATGGGGTTTTTGCAATCCTCTTACGAAACTTATATAGGCTTAGTGAAAACTTACACCAAATTTTTTTTTATTGTCCTAATATAGGTCCTCTACACAAGACATACTCCTTTATATTTTAATAATATGGTATTCCAACCCTACAACTGGCTTCTTGTAGGATAAAATATTCAAATATATTTTTCGACAATACAGGGAAGAGAATGAAAGGTTGGTAACTGACTTACCGGTCGTAGGACCTTCCTAGTTAGCCTTTCATTAAGAAAACTCAACACAAGGAATGAACTTGGGAGTCACCTATAAAAATATTTCATAGGACGTGAAAGGTTAAATCATTAAAAAGAAGAGCTAAAGCAGTAAAATAATATAGTGTGAGAATGAGGGAACCTCTTTGCAATCAAACTCGAACCCTTGGCTCCCTCCAAGTCACCTATATCCCTTTTCTTTCTCTTTGAAGGTCCTGATACTATGGATGGATGAAATTCTAGAGAGGAATCCAAATCGCCCTAGTTATCTCCATTTGCTTCCTCGTCAGAGGTCCTGATACTGTGTATGGAAAAAATTCTATTGTGAAGGTCCCTATCACATTTGAACTCAAACCTAGCATAATGGATCTCTCCAGATTGACAGTGATATCCCTCTATTTTCTTACTCATCGGAGGTCCGAAGGATGGAAAAAATGATATAGAGGAATTTGCGCAGGCACGAGAGGTCATAAAATCATGTAGCTGGTGGAAAATGTAAATTGTGTTTTATTAAGATGACAAGGGCCATAAATCCAATCTCAATCATTAAAATCCTTATCTAAAACAATTGTCTTGTCTTACCTTTATGTTGGTATCCATCATTTAATGTGTGTACTTCCCCATCTAATGTGCCATGTTGTTCATCCATAAGTGAATTGATCCTCCTTAATCCTTAAATTATGCCTTCATCAATTACAAATATTCCTTAACATTGGATAACTACTTATCTATTCATATTGCATCAATACCTTCCTCTTACATCAAGTAATGTTAACGTTGACTTGGATCTTGATTGCATAGAGTTTTTTATGAGTAACCTAATTTGATTGCTTTTGAGGTTGTTCGCAGTTTCATAAAGTAAGGAGAACCAAATTCATGGTCATGAACTTATAGTTGGGGTATGTAGTTATAGTATGATGATTATAGTTTGATGTGGAAGATAGTGTGGAATTTTATTATCAAGGTTGTTCTCCGACATTGTATTGAAAATGCCAGTTGTTTGGTATTGTATGATTTTCTTATCTTGCTTTTGAAGTAAGGAAATTTTTACCACATGTTGAGACTTCTATTATGACGGAGATATGAAAATATTGATGATGCATATGACGATGATGATGAAGATGATGAAAACGAGGATGATGATGATCATGATGATGATGATGATCACGACAACAATGACGGCAATAATGATAATGAAGATGATGATGATGAAGATGATGATGATGATGATAATGAAGATGATGATGATGACGACAATGATGATGGTGATGACGACGACGATGATGATGATGATGATGATGATGAAGATGATGATGATGATGATGATGATGATGATGATGATGTTGGTTATGACGATGCTGCTGCTACTGATGATGATGATGGCGATCATGAAGATAATAATGATTACAATGATGATGAATATGACAATGATGATGATGACGACAATGATGATGATGATGGTGATGATGATGATGATAATGATGAAGATGATGATGATGATGAAGATAGTTATGTTGATGATGGTTATCATGATGATGATGATGATGGTGATGATGATGACGATGAAGATGATGATGATGAAGATGACAATGATCATGATGATGAAGATGGTGATGATGATGATGACGATGATGGTGATGATGATGATGAAGATGATGATTATGAATATGGTTATGTTGTTGTTGTTGATGATGATGATGATGGTGATGATGATGATGATGAAGATGATGATGATGATGATAACGATGATGATGATGACGACGATAATGATGATGATGATGATGATGATGATGAAGAAGAAGAAGAAGAAGAAGAAGATGATGATGATGATGATGATGATGATGATGATGATGATGATGATGGTGATGATGATGACGGATATGACAATGACGGATATGACGATGATGATGAGGATGAAGATGATTATTATTATTCAAATATGATCTAACAAGTAAGTTAGAGAGATAAAATTCACATGATTCAATGCTAATGACATTTTAGCATACATGATTGTATATGTCTATTATTGTGTACCATATTGATGAGTGCTCTCTTATTATTTATATTGATTTTTCATTCCATTATACTCAATCTAATTAATTTCTTTGGTTAATATTATGTATATGAATCTATATGCAATATATGTTTAAGATTTGGTTTATTTCTACATGTTATAACAAAAGTGTAACATTTATTTTATAAGTTCTTATATGTTTATCGATGAACTTATTATAATTTTGTGTTTTTGTCTGTTTATTGATGAACATGATGATGATGATGATTATGATGATGATGCTGATCATGAAGATGATTATGATGAGGATGAAGAAAATGATGATCAACATGATGAAGATGATGGTGATGATGATGATGATTATGATGATTATCATTATGATGATGATAAAGACGATGATGATCTACATGATGATGATGATGAAGATGATGGTGATGATGGTGATGATGATGATGACCAACATTATCATGAAGACGATCATGCTGAAAATCATGATAATGATCATGATGACGATCAACATGATGATGATGATGATGATGATGATGATGTTGATGATGAGGGTCATGATGATGAAGATGATGCTAATGATGATGATGATGATGACTAGTATTGATGATGATGATGATGACGATGATAGTGAAGACCATGATCAGCATGATGATGATGATGAATATGATGGTGATGATGGTGATGATGATGATGTTAGTAACTCTATTTTTTTTTAAAGAGATAAAAGAATAGGTCTAACTAAATATTTACCTTTCAATATATTTCATCATCTTCTTCATCCAAATCATCATCTTCTTCATCCAAGTCATCATCAGTATCATCAAATATAGAGTCAACATTATAAGGATTGGCCATATCATCATCATCATTTAAGTCAGTTACGCTCATCATGTCATTGTCGATATAATATTCATGGGAATTGTCTGCTACGTCATCTGATTCAACTAATTCTTGGACATCTTCTGTTGGATCATCATTATCATCTAACTCATGTTGATCATGCTCTTCATCATCATCTTGTTCTTCCAGAGTACCCTCTTCATTACCATTGTCTATGTTATACTTTACTGGCCTTCCCCTTGGATCATGTCTCACAACAAATGACCAGCTTGCTTTACCTGGAACCTCCAAGTAAAATACCTATTCACATTAGATTGGAAGAACATAGGGCTCCATTCCTGGCTCAAACAACCTTGTCTTTGCCATGGTAAATCCATTATCATGTTCAATAATAGTTCTATCAGGATCATGTTGATTCAATCATAACATGTACCATTTGACAACAAAAAGAACTACCTTGAATAATTTAAAGCCACACTGTAGAATATCTTCCAAATACCCATAGTATCGATTTTATGAGAGTTATGGATGTATGCCACTTCTAGATGAAGCATTGTTCACATCAAAGATTGTAGATATCCCACAATCTTTTTTTTTTTTTATCAAATTTTTTTATGTGATATATACAACCATTGCAGACCATAAATTTATGGTGTTTTACCTACAACAAGCAATGCATGAAAATATTACAAAACAATTCAATAGTTATGCAACAATACATGGAAAAGAACAACATGTACATCAAAATGTAATTTCAAAATAAAATATTTAGAGTGATTGATTAATATGCTTGCCATTTTATCTTTTAAACCATATGCCAAATCAATTTCCCTTTCTGTAATATTTCTATCTCCATTGCGATATGCTTCTTTTACCAATGAACCAAACCTTCCCATGATATTCCATGACCTGATTTTTCACTTAATTCAATCCATACCTTCATCTTGTCAAGATTGTTTGCGATGAATAAATGAATTGAATCCCACTCTCGACCAACTGCATGATGACAATAAACATTAACATTCAATAAATATGTAAATTTACTGAACAAATTATATGATATTAAGTGATGCAATAAATTGTATTTGCAATTAGAATATGTATGATATAATTAACATCCACTAGCTAATAATTACCTTTCACCTTCCTTTGTCTACCTTTCCCCTTCAGGTACTCCCCATCAAAATATTTATTGGAGTGTGGATCACAAATGCAATGTAAATTGAGGTTTGGTGCTAACTTAGGAAGATATTCACTAACATACAACATGTTTTGGTATACCATATATCCTTCCATCATAGAACCCTCATCATGTGCTCGTTGTCTCATCAAACCCTTAATAAATTTCAAGTGCCTCTCAACCATCCACATGGACCTTCAGTGCAGAGGTCCACACAAGTCAATCTCCTCAACTTGGTGTATGAGGTAATGTTCCTGTGCATTGAAAAATGTCGAAGGTAGATGCTTCTGCATTTCACACATGAGACGGGGAATTTCTCTCCTCCAATAATTTATATATTCTTTATGAATTTCTTTATATTTCAACCATATACAAGTGACGGAAACCAATAATGATATTTAACAAAAAAACATAAAATTACATATAATGAAATAGTGCACCAAAAAAAAAAAAATTATTACGAAGAATTAACAGAACACTAAGCAGAAGCAACTAATTGCTAGTTACCTCATGTATTTACCAATATTATATATAACTTATTTGACATTGTTGTTGAAGTTGTCTGGGAGAGACAGAGGTAGAACATACTGTATCAATGTACAAACCACGTCATGTTTTAAATAAAGAGTATGTTAGCGCTCGATTTGCGCTAAGCAGAAAGAAAGGTTTCTGACCTGTAAGGGAGAGGGGTAGGCCTACAAAATTTTCATGATGTGAAGCCTAGAGAGAACTGCGATAGACCCTGGAGGAAAAGGAAAATATCCATAAGGGAAACCAAATCATTTATCGTGATGAAGAAAACAGCACTAGTCACGATCCGTCAAATGGAAGAGAGCTCATGACTCAGAGTTGTACAAGAGCCCACTTGTGATTAGTCATGCATGGAGGAGAGGATGAATATTTTCCAGATGGAGTGACAAAGACGAAAATGATTTCTACGGTTTTTATGGGAGATTGATGAAGATCAATAGTAGATGCCATTTCAAAAGTTCAGAATGCATATCAAAGAGCCCCTCTCGAAATCGACGAAATGAGTTAAATTGTAGCAATTTGCAACGACTGAGATCACGAAGATCCTTGATCGACAATGGAGATGGATTCCTTTGATCTAAAATGCAGTGTAGAAAGAATGATCCAAAGTTCACAAAATGTGTTAAAGTGGTTGATCTGTCCAATAGTGGAGATTAGTGCAAGGTTAGATCTATGGTGGAGGTTCACTCCAGCAATATTAAGTGCTTGAAAGAAAAAATTGGCTAGAAAAGGATAAATTCGGTAAAAATCTCCACCTCGAATGGAAATATGGTAGGAAGGCCTGAAATCAACGACAGAGGTTGTATCTGGAAGGATGGAAGTGTAGGGGGACTGGGAAAGTGGAAAGTGATCATGCATCATACAAAAAGCCAATGGCAAGGATCATGCAGTTCTAGATTTTGGGTCCCAGATCCACGGCTAAGATTGCATCCAACGGGAAATGATGCATGGTCAGATAAGATAGTAAAGTAATATGAAAATAGACACCTAGATCCAAACAAAGTATCATTTTGCAGCATCAGGAAGTGATGGTTTCAGACTATGCAAACCACGCCACCTTGGATAAGCCTTTGAAGCAAGATTGTTACAACTTATTTTACCATGTATGGTGGATCACACATTTATGGCATTCCCTATCCCTCTACAGACTCTTTAGACCCCATGGACCATTTTTGTACCTTTGATGTTTCCAAGATCATCCCTAAAAAAATACATTTTTACACACATGTAAATAAATAAAATCGATCATCATAAACGTTTTTCATTAAACATCCAAAATGTGACGTCATAATACATAAGTTTCATAATACAAAAATGGGGCTTCTGAGCCACAAAAATATAATACACGGTAGTACAAAAATGAAACACTCTCAGGTCTATGAGCCTGTGGAGGAGGATGGGGGTTCTGATCATGGTAGCACACCATGGCTCTATCTAGTCATCGGAATAACTGAACCCATGCTCGTGGTACACCAACTACCTGACGTTGCATGGATTCAGGAAAGTCCTTGACTTGCGCCATGGGTACCCTATGTGTCAAGCATACAAAGTTTGTGTGGATGCTTTGGAGCGTCCACTCCGCATCCACACCCATGATGTCATCTCCTCTTCCCCTCTGTCTATGACGAGGGAAACCGTCAGGCCGTTGTGGTCCAACATCTGCATACACATGACAGATTTTTACTATTTTTCGTCACACCAAAACATGTCTTTTGAGTCAATATATAAAAAAACACAAAAAAATTAATAATTCAAAAAACTTAAAAAGAGGGTTTGGGATTCGTTACCTATGTCACCATATGTCGCTCCTGGTGGTAGAGGCATGTCCAGATCTCCCCAGAAATCTATCACTGCATAGGGATAGTAATCGATGGCAATAATATACCGATGCCACCATGGAAAGAATTCCACTAAGTAGGGGTTAGCCACCCTAGCTCCACCGAGTCTATGCATAACATTTTCCCAACATTGTTGGGCTAGATCTCAAACTCTGTGTGGAGGAATGTCCACTCTAGGGCTTATCCCGGGTACACGCTCAAAGAAGAACGTGCTCAGTATGCTGCCAAAACTAAAGTTTCTCACCCTACCCATCTTGTAGTCATTGAGCTGTTGCTTCATGTTACTCAACAGCGCAGTGCTCTAGTTGTACAATGTGGGTCTCATACACTCCAACACATAGAAAATCAATGGCCGTGAGGCCTAGTGGAGTGAAGCTAGACCAGCTATCCTACTGAGTGCCAATAGTATGGCCTTTAGTCCTAGTACCTAGATGGATTTTGTCAGGATTTGACTCCAAACCTTTTTCATGTGCGGAAAATAGTATACTGCAATGTACTCATCACTGGAAACACCACCTCCGGGCCTGCGAGAGCGTAGGTTCACCACCTCTCCTTGTCGAGATAATCCAATAATAAAATATATTTCCTCAACCTATATAGTGAGAGACATACCATCGATATGAAAAGACTCTAAGTTTGGATCCCAGTAGTCTACTAGCATCTGCAAGAATCTTGGTTTGGCCCTCAGGCGACCAAGTCACCAAAACTTATATCGACCACATACATGTAGAGCTTGTTGAGCCATCAAGTCACCTTGAACAACCTCTTCTACATCTCCATGTTCCCTCTCTCTCCATTCTAGAACCATCCTGAACATAAAAAATAATTTTTGGTCATTATATACCTTAAAAAACCTTATGCAGGGCCGCATATGCGACTATTTGCAAAACAACCACGTATGTATGTGGTTTTGGGAGCTTTTTCTGCGTATGGCCAACTCGATATCCACATGGGCTGAAATGACCATCTTAGATTGGATGAAAAATTAAATTTGACCATGGAAATTGAAAAAATTTGCATGAAATAGAAAGAGGAGGACATGAGGAGTTACCTGGAACAAATGGTGTCGAATTTTTTCAGACTAAGCTCCTAGAATTTAAGCTAGAAGTTTTGAGCTCAAATGGGTAAAAATTTCAAATGATATAGAATTTTTGAATTTTTTACTATTTATAAAAAAAAATTGAAATTGTTTACCCGCTTTCTATAGTTTTGGACCGTTTTGGACTATTTGATGTAGGAGTCCATTTTGAGTGTCATTTCGACCGTGGTTTTGACCCATTCATGTTGATTTCAAATATTATGTCTAAACTGGCATATAGGATAGGTTTTACATCCGTTTTTACTTTGCATAACCTTATGACCGTTTCATTATAACCTTACGTATGAACCCATTCTATCTTGTCACGGAACCTCCTTGTTTGTAATGTCCCTGGTTTTGACCCCATTTGCATGATGTATATATTGTAATTAATCGTGGTGAGGAGGTCAAGGCAAAATCCCCACCATATATTTGGTTGTGTGTGTGTTTCGGCAATGGGGATAGTTGCCGATGGTTTATCGTGCCATTTGGCACATTATAATTTGGCATCATGTAAATACGCACATCAATTAAAACTAAAACCACAACCAGCTACGGCAGTGCAACGTTGAATGAAAATGGCATGGTTCCAAAGGATAAGGGGTGAGGGATGTCAAACCTTAGTCTATGGGGGAAAAACCCATGTGTTACCACCTTGTTGATTTGTCACCTTTCTTGTCTCTTCCAACCTCTTTATTGTCTTGTATTGGGTAGTTGGGGCAGTTATTGTTTTGGGAGTCGGGTGGCAGGACTGTCAGTGCTTTTCCCACATGCCCACTCCACCCACAAATTTCCATTCACTCCACTCTACCACTGCTATGCATCCTCACGTTGCCTATCCATTCCCACGGTGGTCTGTTCATCCGCGCGCTCATAGGGAGGTTGGTTTTTGTTCCTCCGGTTGGTCTGCTGAATCTCACGCATAGGAAGACGGTCTGGTTTCATCCTCATGCACCGGCAGTGATTCTACTAGATCTCACGCCATCAGGAGAGGCGCTACTTATCAGTGGTCGTTCACGTGTTTCCACAGAGTGGAATCGGGTATGTTTTCCCCTGTGTGGTGGTTGTTGATACATTTTTGGGATTGTTATTTTCCCATGCCGTGAGTGGTATTTTCTGCTACACCTTGGTGTTGTTGAGAGTCCATCCTCTTTCCATCTCGAACTTTGTATGTGTGTTCACTTTTTCTGTTGTGGGACTGTTGCCTTTCCCACGTTGTGGTTGGCTGTTGATTGTCGCCTCTGTGCCTGAGTTTCCCATGGTTATGCTGGGAGTTCTGTTTATTATCCACTATGGGCTATGGATTGTTGCCACCATTTTGATTGGGAAGTTGGGCTGCTGATATACCCTGGATTGGGTGTTGCAGCCGAGTTGTTTTGGCCACGGTAGGGCCAAGAACAACTCTGTGTTGCCTTGTGGGCTTGAGATGTGCTCATCATTTGCTTGGGATTATCCCTAGTCATCTTTTCTTCTTCACAGGGATGTGAAGGGTTGTTTTGCTGCTGGTATGCATTGGTTGTCCTTTGGACTGTGCTGGCTTGGCCGATCTGTTGATAGCCTAGTAAACCCAGTGGTGTTGGTTTGCTAATTATGTCCCTTGGTTATAGCCTACATTGACCCTTATCCTTGGAGGAATCATGCCCAGCTCGGGGGTGGAAGTGTGCTGAGATATTGATGAGCACGCTGGCCTATGGTTGGGTGGAACGTTGCAGCGACGTAGCTAGTTGCGGGATTCTTCATCGAAAGATAAGTGCTACTGACTGTTTCTTCTCTGCAATTTAATCTGTTGTATAATGAATTATGATGAACATGTTTTATGCTGGAAATGTATGTGTGTTGCTTCCGCTAAAGGTTGATTCATTCTACATCTGTGTATGCTTGTAAGTTCTAATTCCAGCATTGATTTCTTTTGATTATGTTCATGGGGTTGTTTGCCTATGTTTAGCTGTGTTGGTCGCATCCTCTTTGTCGGTCTGAGGGATGGGGACGTGACATTGTTTCTTTTAGAAGTGACATGACACGAATGGTGGATCTTGACCATACATGGTTGCCCTAGTTAGCTCCTATTTTGCATTTGGTGCCCATGCAGACATTTTCCCCTTAGGGTGTGGGAGTCCTTTGTATAGTATCACCATGACTTTGCACAAGAGCCTCATACTCCTCTTGATATTTTTGTTGGCCTTTTTCCCAGCCAGGACTCCCTTATGTCAGGTTGTAATTGCATTATCATGAGTCTTTCTTGCCTTATTGAGCCTTATGGCGGCTTCCCTAACTTTGATTATCAGATATATAGCCCGAGCTTGTCTCATGTCTAGCTACGTAGAGCCATTTTACATATCCTTTGTAGCTTGATTCCCCATTTTTTACCAGGAGGGGACTTTCGGGCCCGAGTGTCATTACCCTACACATGTGTCCTTGCATTGAGCATAGGTATGTTCCACTGCTTGGAACTAGTTTGTTTTCTCCTTAACACCCATCTCCTCCTAGTTTGTAACTATAAAGCACTTCTATTCTTTTTCAAACTTTTCAAAATATTTGAAAAAGTCCCCCCCCCAAAAAAACCAAAAAGTTGTATAGGAAAATTCATTATCTTTGGCAGCAATTGAGTTGTGTCACCTTCAAACAGAGCACTGTATATCACATCTGTTGGTTGGGTTAATAGTTTGACTTTAGGAGATGTACTCGTTTCTTTGAGTTTATCTCCACCAACAGGTTAAGCTTCCAGTCCTTATGGATCCTCTATCGATGCCTCTTGTGTTGCAAAGATGTCCCAGTTTTGTTTATTGAGTCTATGCTGCCTACATTCAGTCACCATTTTCCTTTATGCTCTTGTTCGAAGGAAGTTGAAACCTGAGTCAGCCATTCCTTAGTTCTCTTGACTTTGCATGTCGTCCCTTCCTGGTACTGATACTCGTTCGTGCACATTATGATCGAGTCCTTCCACATTATACAGCTTTGCTAAGTACCTCATGTTGGATGATGAGGGATTCCTTAATTCTCTTCTTGCAACGGATCTCATCCCATCGCCTTCAGATCATTTATTCTCGTATAGGAATCTAGAGTCATTGTGAGTGCCTTAAGACTTACAGTCATCAGTGGTGGGTTCTCTCACCATCGACAGTTTTTGGAATACATCAATGTCCCCTAATCGATGGATTATCTCAAGTGTTCAACCTCAACACATTTATTCACACTTGTTAGTTTGCACTCTAGTACCTTGATTCCCATTTTCATTATCGGTGGGTGATCTCGCGTCTGTTAATGGTATACATCAATGACTGGTAATTAGACGATGGACTACTATGTTTGACCTTGACACCTTTATTCACATAGTAGGACATGTACTCGTAGTGGATTGTGTTGAAGACCTTCCAAATTGGTGGCATTTCATAAATGCTACCTCCTTTATCATGCTAGTGTTCATGAGATTTTAGCTTTCGTGACTTGATTCCAGTGTATGTCAGATATCTTCAACCATTATGGAGATATTGATCCATTATATATATTTATATTTCATGGAGATCATGAACCTTTGTATATATTCATCATGGAGATTCTTATCTATCTATATTGTACATGGCGATGACCACACATGTCATATTTTGTATCATGTCTATTCATGGCCATTGTACTCTTATGTATCCAGGACTGCTATATCTACTTGCCGTTATGTGCAGAGTTTGATTATTGTATTATATTGTTGGATGTCTGGTTCTTCCACCTAGTTCTTCATCACTCCACTTCTGGGATATACGTATAATGTATTCCGTCCATCGTATCACTCCTTTGACCTCACACATTAGGGGGAATCTGTTACAGCTGATTTTACCATGCCTGGTGGATCACACCTTTATGGCCTTCCCTATCCCTCTATAGACTATTTATAACCCATGGACCATTTTTGTACCTTTGATGTTTCCAAGATCATCCCTAAAAACATTCATTATTTGCTATATGCAACTTTTAAACCTATTCTCGTGTATATACGTGGATATGACCCTCAAACCTGCGTACATCAGGATGTGTACGAAATGCCAAATATTTTTGGATTTTTCCTTGATGTGGATCTGAGTCACTTGTCTCTTGGCCTTCCATATGCCTTGATATCACTCGGATGTGACCTTCGATTACCCCATTGAAGCACTATATAAGGAACCCTTTGGATTCATTGAAAGGGGAGGAATTGAAGAGCAAGAAAACTATAGTCCATTGTTTCCAGAGCTTATATTTGAGTCTGCATCCCTTTGTCCCTTGGAGCACTTTCTGTTCTTCCCAAGTTTTCCTTTGCCTGTGAGCTTGCTATTGAGAGATGGAGGATTGAACTGGTGGAGGCCCAGGTGGAGGATTCAGTTTCTCCGATTCGTAGACGGGCCGACAGAGGTTGTCACTATTGTAATCTTTAATTTATATGAATAGAAATATCTTTTCCTGTCCAATAATTGTTGGGTAAAATATAATCAATTAATTTACCTTAAATTTAATTATCGACCGGGATACGTAAGCTTTAAGTTACTACACTGTATGTGTAGGGTAAGATAATTTAAAGCTAATCCCTAGGGTGACCTCAATCTACTTTAATGTGAAGAGAAAGAACATAGTTCATAAAAATAACTACTTTCTTGAGCAACAAAGATCAAAAGCTATTAAGCAATTTCAAACCATACTAACTTTTAATCTATTTTCCAAAATATTCACATACCAATAACATATCTTCCCTTAACTTTCTAACTCTTAAAATCAAAGCAACTAAAAAATCAAATGTTCCAATATTAAAGGGAATCCTACTATCAAAAGTTATCTTAAAAGTAAAACTTACCTACAAAAAAAATTCTATTCAATCAATCTTTAATGTTTCAAACAATTCCAACATAACTTCTCTAAAACTCTGCTTTAAACACACTAGAGTTCTAAAACTACTCCATCATGAAAAAGAAATCTGTTTCAAGTACAATAACTCTTCTACAGGAATTAGAATTTTATTACCTTTAAGACTACCAACTCTACTCACACCAACACTGTCATTCACAAAATAATTACTGAAATGAATTTACCCATTCAGTAATAAAAGAAACAACACTACTTGAACTCTACGCTCATAAAAGTGAATTGGAAAAAGAATATTTAGACAAAGCTAGAAAAGAGAGCTTTAACTAATCTATATTTCAACTCAATTCAATCAAACCAAGAGGTCTATAATTCATCATTAAATTCCAAAATCAATCTATGGCGAAGAATGGATGAGAAATTGAATAAAACAAATCAAGACACACTAGAAAATACATGGTTTCAAATATTAACAGGCTGCAAACTCTCTCTTTCTAATTTCATCCAACTTCTTCACAATATTTGAAAAACAATACATATTCTAAATTTCTTATAGAACAAGTCTGAAAATACTAACCTATAGACTCTGGCCAAAGGTTCAATCATTCAATTACTGAATCCTACAACATGATCTAGCTATTGGAAAAAAATAAAAAGGAATTCAGATCCAACATATTTAACTACTCTTCCTATTTCCCTCAAACCACAATTCACCAAATTAAATCTGCAAATAAAGTTAAGATTAATCATGAATTAAATACTCTGTCTATACACGCTCAGTAACATAAAAAAGCATGTCCACACACATTCAGTAATATAAACAAATCCAACACAAGCATATATATATATTCCCAATCATGAGTCTTGTAAATCATGCTTATTCATTTATAAAACTATCGGTATACATATAGATAAAAATAGTATCAAGAATAAATGATATATGAGTTTTCTTACAGTAATATAAAGAAAACAAAACTACGCATATGTAACAAGGGTTGAAGGTGGGCCCTACCTTCAACACTTCTAGATCTGGAACTGAAGATTTAAAGAAAAATAACGCAGTAGTAAATCAACAACTTAAAATCATAGTTTTACAGTATGGCATATCCCCCATTCTTTTAAGGTTTCACATACATATTTATAGCTTGAATTACATCATGGGTAGACCACTGAAAAGAGTCAACCCTGCCCAAAATATCTATGCTTATCCAGGAGAATGAAAACAACTAACAACTGATCAAAGCCGAAAATAGGTCAAAACATCAGATTTGATTCAGATCCTTTGCAAACCAGCGATCAAATAGCCTGGAACCCACGCGTTGTTGAATATTAGGGACCATGAATCTTGGATAGAGGAAGGCTGCATAATTCCAATAGGTAGCTCATGGTCAACATGGAAGCGATTGAATGCAGAACCCATATGTTATTTTAGGCAAACAAATCCCCCAGATATCTGAACCAATCAATACATGCTCAGTGAGTGCCGGAACAAGTGCAGGATCGAGCCACTAGGAAAAAGAAAGTAACTGTGGGGGAAACAAGACTTTGAAAAAGGATCATCATTTTTAATCATAAGTTATAGTTTTCAATTATAGATTGAAATCCATCGAAATGATAAACAAAGTAATAAAAATAGCAAAAAATTACCTGTTTAAAGAACCTTGGGATATAGTCCTTGAAAATATATAGTTGAACATAAAATCTATAACAAGATAGGGTCAAAGATGCCTGGTTCCGTATAAATTTGAAATAGAAATAGGGTAGTAAACAAGTAAAATAGGAGGCCATCATCTCCCCCAAACTGAAGACCTTGCATGTCCCAATGCAACAAAATTTTGACTTTGATATACAAAATTGAGAAACAAAATTGATGACCAAAATTTGAGTTAAATTCCAAAGACTAAAGCTGAAGTGTTAAACAACACTTGCACTTGAGGAGGGGATGGAGCTATTCTCTATTGTACTTTGATCAATTCCTGAAGTTGTTTATCCTTCTTCCTCAATTGCTTCCTAAGACTACGAATGGACCCAGTTATATCATCAACTAGGGTTTATAGGGATGCCACCTTAGTTTTTAAGACTACATTTTCTTGTTTATCGAATCGATCCAATCGAAGATATTCCTGTAACTGTTTAGTTAACTCAAGGTTTCTCTGTTGAAAATATTCAACCCCCTGGACTTAAGTAGCTGATTGATGAGATTTGACATATTTTTGATCATATTTTAAAACCTGAGATGCTGAGAAATGGATTGGCAATGAAGAATCTGCAACAAGACTCGAAATTGAAGGACTATAATGGGAATCAGTTGAAGGAGAATCATCACATGCAGATGAAGAAGTAGATGAAGATAATTGAACATGAATAGGTGTTTTATTTTTAGGTTCTGTCTTTTTCTCCTGGGAAGCCATACTACGGGTAAACCTACATGTTGACAGAATAGGAGATTTGCAAAAGTCGGGCTGTCCTTTCCCACTATCAGAATGAGAATTTGGTTGTCGCCCTTTTAACCCCCTAGGATTCTTAGCATTGGACTTTCTTGCTCTCTTAGAAATTTTAATTCCTTGTTCCTGAATACGGCTAGTTTGATCTTTAGAAACATTCACAGAGGACACCTTATCGGGAAGATCAGGAATATGGAGTTCACTTACTTCATTAACCAGAGGTGAACTAATATGGGAGTTAGATAATTCATATAGAAAATGTTCCCAAGTCTGATTCTTTTTCTTCAATTCAACTAAAACAACCATCTTAATCAAACCATGATGATAGAGGCTGTGAGTATGGTTTTCTACATTTTTTGTGACCTGATAGGCCATCTTCTCTAAAATTTTCCAAAAATAAAATGGGAAGTTGAGGAGCTTACCCAATTCAAAATGTGAAAGTAGTAAAAAATGGCAGGCTTTGAAAGTAGAAAACTGACCTTCACAAGTAATGAGCTTGGTAATAATCACTAGAGGGTTGATAAAATCTTCTCTAATACATAGTTTCGAAAACTCTTTTTCTCCTTTCACAGTCAGGAAACCTGGTTTAAAAACATAGTCATAGTCCTTGTGTGGCAGCTTAAAGTTCTTGAACCATCAGTCCCCTGTTCGTGGAAGCCCCCTATAGCCTGTGCAACTGACTCCTCTGCGACTTGAAACACCAATGACCCTACCTTGGCAGTGTGACCATCGAACCCTAGGGAAAATTACAAGGATACTGCATCATCATGCCCTTGAATATTGGTTAAGAAATTATGTCATCCAGCTCGAACAAACAACTCACTGCAAGCTAAAAAATCGAGCATGGCCAATAATTGATCATACGCAGTGGGTTCATGGCGATTGATCATCATGGAGACATAGGCCCTAGGATGAGGAATAGAGCAAATAGTGGAGTGAGAACACACAACAATTCAAATGGTCATTAAAAACCTCTATCATACTCCCTCCAGATGGTAGCAACGAAAACTGGAACTAGCCCATTTAAAAATATGATGGCAAGGAATGGAAAATTAGAATGGTAATGATGAATGTGCAAGGGAAATTATAACAAGTAAAGGCACATACTGCCCATACTTACCTACCTTATAATAATAACGACACATCCCAGGATAAATTCACAGCATTAAGACATATCAAATGCCATTTTTAATCATGGAGTCAATATTCGGACTTTAGATAACTAATGACATAAAAATTATTGTGGAAAACTAAAACATAAACTATTGTGTATGAATTATTGATATAAAATAATCAATAATATGAAATAAAAAATTTCCATGGTTTTTATGTCATTAAATTACTTACAAAAGAGAGGTGATTCTAAGCAAGGTTAAAAATATACTTACGCCCAATTTAGGAACCAGAAGAGTTAAGATGCTCATAAACTATGGGATATAATTAGTCAAGGTAAATTCCCACTATTTAATCATTTTTCAAATTTAAAAAGATGCCTAGATTTCAACAGTTAAAAACTGACTCCAACATTCTCGAAAAAGCCTCAAAAATTTAATTTACCAGTTTTCCTAGTACTTATTCCAGCACCCCATCTGGGACCTGACCCAACCTGAGTCTAGTATTTCCATGTTCAGATACAGGGGCATTTTCAAGCTTGTAGAGGTCAAAATGGTTGCTAGTAGGATGACAATGTTACAAGCAAGGACAAATAGCTTTCTTTCTCCAAAATTTCCAACTTTTGTGAGTTGAAAAAGAAAACTGAAACTGCCTGAAAAATTTGTTCTATCCAGCAAATTCCTTGCACAGTTTCCATTAATGAGATTCAGTTGTTGCTTCTTCATCTGACCACACATAAACAATGTTAGGTCAGAAAACTACGCATTATTATCAATATAAAAGCAGAATTAAAAGGAATCCATGATCTATCAATTCATTCTCTCATCTATCTATTAAAGAGATTCAAAACTTCAATTTATAAATACATACTTTCTCCTCTTTATCCATATAGAATTTCTTCACAAAATATGGTGCCTTCTAAAAAAACAAGATAAAGGAGTACTAAATGAGACCAATAGAGTACTGGTCAACTTGGCTCAGCTTCACACAAGAAGGTTTGAGTGGTGAAAATAAGGTTCACAGCTATGTTCATTGAATCACTAGACATAAGTACACTCTAGAGGCATGAACCTCCTCTATAGTAAAGATCGGGTAATAGAGACTTAAAGCATATGAATATGATTATCAAATGGCTATTACAAACAGTTCATTTTAATTGTCATTTAACCAAACATGTCTTCTCTTTAACATTTACAAAGGTACATTGTTCATACAAACAAGTATAAATGAGGCATCAAAATAGATATCAAAGTCAGAACCCACTGCCAGCGAACCTGTTCAGTACTCCAGTGGGGTAATTGTAATACCTAAGAAAAATTCTTCCCCAGGAAGAATGCCCCATTGCCAATAGGCCTATTCAGTACCCTGAAGGGTTTACCTATTTATACCACAGGCTGGTACTCGTTGCTAGCAAACCTGTTCAGTATCCCGGTGGGTTAACCTCTTACACCCTTTTTCTATCAGAGGCTCTTGTCCCAAATTCATCTTGAAGATATAATTTATAATTTTCTCCCACATAGATGAATGGGGGAGCAGCTCTAAAAACCTTCTAGGAGTGGGATGGTATTAAATTGGAAGATTTCTTTTTGAAGCATGCCTATAAAGATTTGTCTGTATGAAAAACTAACCCCTATAACTATATAAATTGAAAAACATGAGATGGCTGGAGTTATATATATATTTAATATAATGAAAGCCAATGGATAATGATCAAAAGATTCTTCAGTCTTAAAAACCATCCTTTATAAAATTATGGTGGTGCCTATCTGGATAATAACTCAATGTCCCCAGTTGTTACTACTTGTAAAAATACTCGTTCAATCAAGTGTGAAACCAAGTCAAATTGCACTAGTATACTATGAGTCCATAAGTGAAACCCCTTGAGTCTTTAAATCACTAATAGAGGCACAACTAGAGAGATAGACAACCTATATGAATGAAGAAGAACAAGTCCATATAAAAGAACTAAACTAAAAACAACAAGTCATATAGATATGACAAAAACATTTTTCACTTTTTATTTGATACAGGTATTCCAATAACTCAACAAAACCAGTAAAGATATTTAGAAATTAATTCAAATTAGGAAAGTTCCTAAAAATTCTTCGTAAAAGGAATCAACTTTCTAAAGTAAGAAAGGTAAGCAAAAGAATTCCCTTTTTAAAATACCCTGAGATCTCACCAAAGAAAATACCTGCATAATTCAAAAGGAGAACCTAATGATAAGAAAAAAACACTCTTGTACATATATACAAAGAAATAGTTCCATCAGATCTTACCTCAAGAGAGTAGTAGGTGAAGAAGTCACTTCGTCACCTACCAACTCTAGCTCAGATTGTTGATTCATATTACGAATGAATTCCTGCTTATAAAGAGGTTTATGGTATACCTTCAACCAATGTACATTTACCACAAATGTAACTTGTTCATCATCAATTGTTCTTATTTTGATAGAGCCATTATAAAAAACAGTCACAATTTCATATGGTCCCATCCACCTGGTTGTAAGTTTACCTTTGAAGTGTTTAAATCTTGAGTCAAACAACAGGGCCTAATCCCCTTCTTGAAATGTTTTTCGCTTCAAAAACTTGTCATGCCATTTAATCCTTTGATTTTGGATTAAAGCAGTTCGTTGGACAACATCTTGTTTAATTTCATCAAGTTCATTTAATTGCATCAATCTCTGTTCCTAGGCTTTATCCAAATTCAGGCTCAATTGTGCAGCAGTACAAAAGGTTTTCACTTGGAATTTTATAGGGAGCAAAACCTACTTCCCATAAACAAGATTATATTAAGTATTCCCTATGGTGTTTCTCCACGTAGTCCTATAAGCCCACAGTTCCTCCAGAAGCCTATCTACCCAGTCCTTATGATGCATTTGCACAGTTTTGGTCAAAATGGCTTCTAACACTTTATTTGTTGACTCCACCTGACCATTTTCTTGGGGGTGGTAAGGAGAAGATTGATAGTGTTTAATCCCATACTGCTATGTCAGTTCTTTCATTGATTTAGAGACAAACTATACTCCATTGTCAGTCACAATTTCACAAGGAATCCCAATGCAAGTAAAAATCTCTTCATAAATAAACTCTATGAATGATTTCTCAGTGGCCCTTAACAAAGCTTTTGCTTCTACCCAATTAGTCACATAGTTAGTACAGACTAATATATACCTCTTTTTTCATGACATTGGTGATATTGGTCCAACAAAGTCCAATCCCCACTTTTCAAAGGGTTCAATATGTACCTGGGTTTGTAAAGGCATTTCATCAGCAGTAGTGGGTCTCCCCATCCATTCAAAACTATCACAACCATGTACTTATTTTGCAGCATCTTTGAAAAGTGTGGGCTAGTAATAACCTTGATGTAACACCTTATATGATGTCTGCTTGTCTGAAAAATGTCCTCCACAGGGCCCATCATGACAGGCTTGGAGTATGTCATACATCTCATCTTATCTTACACATTTTCTGATAATCAAATCTTGACCAGTGCAAAAGAGATCATTACCTTCCCATGAATAGTTGGCACTTTGTTGTATGATCCTTCTTTTTTCATACGATGACAGATGAGTGAGTACTTTTCATGTGACTAAATAATTGGCTATGTCTGCAAACCATGGTATTTTAACAGAGACAACAAACAAATGTTCGTTAGGAAAAGTATCATCTACAGGAACATTATCATCATTATGAGTCAATCGCAAAAGAAAATCTGCAACCATGTTTTCCTTTCCTGGTTTATCAATTATAGTAATGTTAAATTCCTATAGAAAAAGAATCCATTTGCTAACTCTGACACTAGTTATAGTTTTATTCATCAAAAATCTAATAGCAGAATGATCACTGTGAACAAAAACATCATATCCAGTAATGTAATGTTGAAATTTATTAATAGCATGAACTACTGCTAAAAATTCTTTTTCAGTCACTGTATAATTTAGTTCTGCTGGTGTTAAATTTTTACTGATAAAATAAATAGCATAATAAGATTGATTTTCTTTTTGTCCAAGCACTCCCCTTATGGTAGTATCAGAAGTATCAGTTTGGTACTCTCAAAACCGGTGTGGAAGACAATTCTGTTTTTAAAGTGTCAAAAGCTGCCTGAGAGTGTTGATCCCAACAAAAATCAATGTCCTTGGCTAACAACTTGGAAAGTTGGGCTGCTATCTTAGTAAAGTTGGCAATAAAACTACAATAGTAACCTGCATGTCCCAGAAAACTTATAACTTCCTTTTGTGTAGTTGGTGGAGGTAAACTGGTAATGATTTCAACCTTTGTTGGATCTACTTTGATACCTTCTGAGGAGATATGATGTCCTAACACAATGCCCTCAGTTAACATCATTTTGCACTTTTCATGACTTAAGGCAATGTTTGTTTCTTGGCACCTGATTAAGACTTTTTCTAAGTTGTCTAAGGATTCTTTGAAATCATTACCATATACTGTAAAATTGTTCATATATATTTCCATGCAATCATGAACCAAGTCAGCTAGAATTCCTAACACTGCCCTTTGGAAAGTAGAAGGGGTGTTACACAATTCGAATGGTAACACCTTGCAAGTGTATGTTCCCCATGGACAAGTGAAAGTAGTTTTATCTTGGTCTTCCCGGGCTATTCTAATTTGATTGTATCCACTGTATCCATCAAGAAAATAAAAATATTGTTTCCCAGACAAAGTGTCGAAGACCTGATCTATAAATGGAAGAGGAAAATAGTCTCTTAAAGTTGCTTTATTTAGTTCCCAACAATATACACATATTCTCCACTTACCTCCCTTATTTGGGACAATCATTAAAGGAGATACCCATTTACTATCAGAAATGGGATAAATAAAATCTGCATCAAGTAATTTTTGTAACTCATCTTTTACAATATCTTTAAGAGCAAGGTTCATTCTCCTATGTGGTTGCCTTATAATCCTAATGTTATCCTGAGTGTAAATATGATGGATACATGTGTTAGGGTGAATTTCCTTCATATCAGTATAAGCTCAAGCAAATGATCCAGACTATGCTTCCAGTAATTGGACTAATTGACTTTGTTGGTCTTGAGTCAAATTTGCATTAATAATTAAAGACCTTCCAGGACTAATATCTGTTGGTATGGTTAAAGCTCCAACTTTCTCATCTATAAATAAAATTACGGATGATGAGATAGTTGAAGGGTCATAGTATTCTTGGAAATTTTCAATGAAAACATAATCCAAGTTAGAAAAGGACTTGGGAAAATCAACACTAGTAATGGCTGAAATAAATTGATCTAAAATATCATCTTCAATTTGGTCTTCCAGTCCCCTAGTTTGACTGATGGATAGTAAAGGTTGTTCAACATTCTCATCTCCATAAGGAAATTCTAACCATAACATTTTTTCTGTTACAGGTTGAGCTGGTGGATAAATGATAAGGTTCTGTAGAGAAGTACCATTTGATATAGTTGAAATACCCTCTCTACATCCTATGAAAACATTATCAATTGCTAACTAGGGTCTACCTAATATAACAAGATGTTCCTTAATTGGATCTTTGGTCAGTGGAGTACCAAGAAATCCAATGGATACTCCCAATAAGCTACAATGACTGTAATGTCATCGAATGCCCCTACAGGTTTAACTGTACTCCTATCAGCAAATTCCAAAATGGTAGGAGTAGGTTTGAGGAGATTGAACAATTGTAATTTCTGCAAGGTGGTCATAGACATAACATTGATTATTGCCCCCAAGTCAACTAGAGTGTTTCCTATGGGAATCTCATTAATACAAATAGTTACAACTAGGTTCCCAGGGTTTGAAAACTTTGGAAGTAAGGGATGGTCTGAAATATAATCAGATAGATGGCCTATAACATGTATTGTCGGTGGATATTTTTGTTTTCGACCAGGCTTCTTCAAACATAACTCTCTTACCATCTTTGAATAAATAGGAACATCTCTAATGGACTGGAGTAATGGAATTCGAATATAAATATTTCTTAACTCATTCTCAAGATCAAATTACGAATGAATTACAGGTTTCTCTATTAATAACCTTTCTGGATAAGGATGATCATTATTCAATTGTGGCTGTGCAGTTGATTGAGAAATCTGAGTTCTAGGTACTTGAGTGCTTTCATTTGGAACCTCTTCCTTCTCTTGAACTTCTTTTTCAGTAGTTTCTTCTCCACATTCTTCTTGAATAATCACTAGTGGAGGAGTTTTATTTAAAATTTTCCCATACCTTAATTGTATTTCTTGTATAGGAGCTGAATGAATCACATAAGTTGGGGCCATTTGTATTTCAGCATTATGAAGAGGCTGGGATGGTTTGTTATTAGGATTCGGTATAGGTTGAGTAGGCAACAACATGGGTTGAGGGGGGTTTGGATTGTGATACTGTTGTGGAACTGGAGGTATAGGAGGAAGTGTAGGTGGTGTAAAACTAGGTAATAACTGTTGCACATTGGGTGGAAGTGGAGAGTAACTAAAAGGAGTATGTAATGGAGCTATTGGTTGAGTTCCTCCATAAGACTGCCCTCACCAACCTTCCTTCCATGGTTGGGTTTGAGTAGGCTGAAATGGCCAATTCTGCCACATTTGTGGACTCCATGGTTGTTGAGGTTGCTGCATTGGGTAATAGTATGCAACATTTTGAAAAGTAGGCCATGGGTACATGTTTTGGGGTCTAGGATGCCATGGCCTTTTTGATGCATACGATTGATCCATGGGTTCATTATTAATCTTATAAATGGCTTGCAATTATAGCAATCAAGGGAAATTATCAATAGGGTGTTTGTTATAACAAAGAGCACAAACTGAAATATCATTAAGGGGACACTCTTTAAGAGGGTGTCTTTTTCTGCATTTACGATAGAATATATGTAGTGTGCAATGTCCTCTTCCTCTTGCTGCCTCTTAGTTTTCAACGAATCAAATTGAGAACTCAAGGTACCTAAAATATCAGTTTTAAAATTTTCCAACAATTTCCCTAATTCTATTCTTGTGACCCCACTAGTTCCTATTGTTCTAGAAGTGCGGGAAGGACCCTCCCTCATATTTCTTCTAGCCTTGGCTCTACTTCTAGAATATTTTCTTACATAATTCAGTAATTTCTTCAAAGGATTTATGGGACACATCTCTTGATTCCATGAGGTTGAGGATTTCCACATACTCTTCTAGAGTCCCTTTTAGAAAAAGAGTTCTTACCGCATCTTCCTGTAGAGTATTATACTTAGACTTCTGTAGTACAAAGCTAAAGCATTCAAGGAAATCCTCAAGACTCTCATCTTCATGCTGTTGCATTTTAAAGATATCATTTTGACAGTCTTTAGGCCCACAGTAGTCTCGGTATTTCTTAAGGAAGGCACTCTTCATCTCATCCCAACATTGAATAATGGATTCTCCCTGTTAGAATAATCAACCCATAGTATTTACCCACTTAGACATTATTTCATTTATTTTGTCTTATTTGCCTAGTCCATGAGTCCCACCATGTGCAAGTTGCTAATTGCCTATCCATAGAGGTCAAACTTGCCATTATTGACTCATGGAGCGCTTGGGAAAGCCTTGGGAATCAAATCTGCTTTATTCTTGGCCTCCTATGTGCCCTTCTGCTTTTTCTGCTTTATTGCCTTCTTTTTCAGTGTTTTAAGGCACATAGGAAAGCAAGACTAGGTGAGGTGAATCAACTTTGTTGCCTCTTCCTCCTCCACTCTTTCCTCCATGCAAAAGCATGTATGAGCTTCCATTTTACCACTCTTTAGCTTGCCCATGCGCCCTTGCTAATTTGTGGGGTCCTTGATAGATTTGGGATCAGCTTTTTACACCTATGGGGGATTTGCCTATTTTGGGTAAGCATGCTTTATGCTAGATTTGGATGCTTCCTTATGCATTCGATTTGCTAATGTATTCTATATATTCATCAGCCTATGTTATTATAGGGTTGGCTATTGTACACTCAGTTAATATAATTTTGTGTTACAGCTCCATATTCAGTCTCCATTGTTGATAATTTTGCATGATCAATTGTTAATTGTTGTGGGTGAAATTAATCTACTGCAGGCCTGAATTTATACATGGTATCAGAGCCATTGTAGGTTGTTACTCTCCTCCAAAAATTGTTTTGCAGGTTCGACATCAAGACTGGGAGCCTTCTACTGACAGCCGGGACAGATTTTCTAAAGCTATGGATTCACAGAAAACTATCCTCACTCCCTTCAACTATTTTGAATGGAAAGCAGAGATGGAGATCTTATTGAGAGTGAAAGGACTCTACAGGGTGACTATGGCTATAGAAGCAAAGCCCAATGCTACTATAGATAAGATCAAATGGCACAATCGGAGAGATGAGGCCTATGGCCTCCTATGTCTCAGTATTTCCTGAGACCTCCTTTTCCATCTCGATGGATTGACTTCACCGGATCAAGTATGGGAGAAACTTTCTGAACTCTTCAGAAAGACAGATGAGATGAGGGGACACCAAATCGAAAATGAATTGATTTCCCCGAGTCCCAGTAATTTTGAATCCCTGCAGCTATATTTCTCCAAGTTCAAAGCACTAGTTTTGCAGCTGAAACAGTGTGGTATTGAAAAGAAAGATGAGCAGCTCGTATTGTCCATCCTCTCAAAGCTAGGGCCTGATTACTCAGTCTTTGTTTCGACCTTCTATGCCACAAAACTCACAGCTTG